>JANHGO010001336.1:0-34797 GCA_024606505.1 Aquila spilogaster | reverse complement strand
ATACAAAACTGGGAGGAGTGGCTGATACGCCACAGGGTTGTGCTGCCAGAGAGACCTCAACCCCTGAAGAACTGAGCAGGCAGGAACCTCATAAAGTTCAGAGGTAAGTGCAAAGTCCTGCACCCAGGGAGGAATAACCCCATGCACCAGTATGTGCGAGGGGCTGAGCAGCTAGAAAGCAGCTTTGAAGAAAAGGACCTGAAACACAGGAGGTTCCATCTGAACATCAGAGTGAGGGTGACTGAGCACTCAACAGGTTGCCCAGAGAGATTGTAGAGATATTCAAAAGCTGTCTGACATGATCCTGGGAAACCTGCTTGGAATAACCTACGGAACTGGACTAAAATGTGTATTCTAAGTATCTAATAAAGCACTCATGAAAGAGGACATCCTCCCTAAAAATTCACTTAAGGATAAAATGGCAGATTATAAAAAGGAGTTTGGGTTTTTAATATTATTTTGAAACATTATCAGCTTAAAAAATCCTAACTAGAGCTATACTAGATCAAAGAAACCATCCTGAACAATAAACAGAATCTTAAAATGGCAGTAGGTATGTATCTTGAAAAAAGAAACAATTTATCATCAGTGTTCTGTGTGAACAAAGCTCGCATCTTAGTACGCTTTTCACCCCTACACTTCATATGGGAAAAGGATACTTTTGAACCTGAAACAAAATGTTTTGGTACACCTTTCCAGAACACTTCAGGATAAAACAAGTAACGGATTCCATGATTCTTGATAACCAAGAACTAAAACAAGTTTTTACAGCCATGATTGATTCCAGACACCTAGAAAAAGGAATGCAATCAGAAAAGCATGAGGATTTAATTACTGTGTTTAATGAGAAGGGCTACTTTTTAATTTATTTTACAGTACACATCAGTTAACTCATTAAGGACTTTGAGTTAGCTGCTTGGAGGCTGAAGGAGATATCATACCCCTAATTAAACAAAGTAATCTTTCCTCTCTGATTGATATTAAAGACAAGCCTTTGCCTAACAAAAAAAAAAAATTAAACATTAATTTTGTATGTGAACAAGTTTAGAGGAAAACTCAAAAGATAATTCAAGCTGCTAACAGGGATAACAAATTTTTATTGGGGAACACAAATATATATTCTAATTACAATGAAGGTACCAAACTTTATCTGCTTCCAGGATTGGAAAATTGGAGGACAAGAAAAAGAGATTGTTTTTCATGTTAAGATTACAAGGGAAATAAAAATACTCAAACTGAATGCCTGAAACAAAATTAACCAGCTGTCTCTACATAAAAAGCAGTGTGAAACGACTGTTGCTGTTGTGCAATTCTTCCCTCTGTTGTCAAGCTGTGCAACTACATTGCTAACAGTAATGCACAATGAACCTTGTAAATATATTTAATATTGTTTTTTCAAAGACATTCCCTAGGGTTGGGGTTTTTTTCATCTTTTAAAAAATATTGTAGAAAAAACTTTTAAGAAAAAATACACAAAAAATTAATTGTGGATATAAATGGATAAGCAATTTGTCTATTGTTCAGTGTTCATTACAAATTTACTCATCTGCAGAAGATACTCCCCCAATTCACTAATGACCTCCTCAGACCTTAGCAGAAAGCATGTGAACCTTGCCTTTAGAAATGTAACTTGGTAAAGTAAGGAGAAATAGAAGGCACAATTACTTTTCAAGTGACAACCTTCCCAGCACTGGAGAAAAGAAAGAATTTAAAAGACAGGTCCAACCTGCCCCCAAGCCCAAAATATTATTTTTCCATCTGAAAGTTTAGAAATGCTTATATTTTCCAGAATATGTAAGAAACTTCATCAGTTGCCTGAAAAGTGTGGTTTGCACCAATGAATGGCAGTAAGATGGCCACAAAAAAATTATTTCCTCTGCATTTGGATTTACAAATGCAATTCCAGAGTCTGCTTTTATGTGATCAAACTATAATGAAATCTTTTACTATACTAAGCACAGAGATAATTTGCTATTGCTGCAAATCACTTCTCAGAGATTAATGCAACTTGTTTACAGGCCAATTACATTGCCTGCCAGCTGGACAGTATGAGAATGCCCAGTTTTTGTTTTGTTCTTTTAATGTTTTGCTGAGCAGACAAGTGAGCATTCTTTCAAAACCAACTCATGAATTACAAGTAGGAAATTGAAATTGGTATTTCAGATAGACTCTGAATTAGATAAAAAGATTACATATAAAAATAATTACACATAAAGATAGAATAAACTTCGGGAAAGTAAATTCTAAAGAACTTTGATAGTATGTTGGTTCACATATCTGTTACTTAATATGTCCCAAAGAGTTAAATTGAAACAATAAAACTGCTTTCTGAAGCACATAACAGACATACATTGTATGGGATGTGAACTGGCTCCTCTTTTTATTATGAATAAGCTGCTCTGTACAATTGCCATTCCTTTTCAGAAGTTACAAAAGTAAAAGAGTATCCTCAACAATATACAGGTATTAAGTGCTTTCACTTCTTGAAGTTATTAAAATGGTCAGAAGACAGCATTTTGGTTTTTATTTAATTTATCTTAAAACTGATTAGCAGTTGGGGAACCGTATCCCCGTCCTTCTTTTCTTTTTCAACAGACACTAAAATTAACTACAAAGTCAGATCAACCTCTATTTAAAAAAAAAAAAAAAAAAATCAAGCACAATTAAGAGAGCAATAATGACAAAGGAAGTGTACTACATACAGCATCAGCAGAGAACCAGTAAGGAAATAAAACTCAGTACAGTTATTATAGAACATTAATATTTACCCAGCATTTATTGCAACACAGCTAGAATACTGTTTGAATATCCTATTCCCCACTGACTTAGAAGGGGGTCAACTGACTCCCACTTGAGGACTGCTAGGTGGAAAACCTGTCCTCCATACACACTCTTTTCTCATGCATGATCTCTTGGCTGCTTGTATTCATATCCTTCTGTTAAAATGGCTCCATGCCATTGCAAGGTGATAAGTCACATTTATGAAGACAATGCCAATAAAAACAGAGCTAACATCTCATTTTGAAGAAGTCTCTGCTGCACTGGTGCTGTATGCCCCTTTAAATCAATCACACCTGTTAAGGCCTTATGCTCTTTCTTGGTCTCCAAGTTAAAAAGCTCATTATGAATGACAATTAGAAAATCTGGATTGCCTTGTCATTAAAAATACCGATTGCATTCAAAATACATGAGAAAATTAAGAAACAAAGGGATCTAAAAAACTATTTTTAAAACACAGGCTTTCACCTTCAAACAAAAAATACAACCTTATATTCACAGAAATAACAAAAAAATAAAACATTTAGGCAATACATAAGTTGTCCTTAAAAGTTCCCTTTACTTGTGATCAACAGAGGCACTGATCAATCGGAAAAAATATTGTGGATGAGGCCTCAAGAGGTGCACCTCACAGAGACACCCAGTGTGGAAGACAACAATGCATCCTACCAGAATAACAAGCAAGACAGTTACTTCAGCTCTCAAACAGGAGACATCCACGGATTTGACCTAATATCTCTTGAGCAAAAGCAAATAATCAACTGATACTTTAAAAGATATATCTAAACATTTAGTAGCAAATACAGTTTACAGAATTATTTCTTGAAAATTGTAATGGAAATGTAACCCTCCAACAATCACAGCAAACAAATGCACGAGATAACTTGGCATGTTTCTGCCAAACAAACAAAAATAATAAATGAAAGACTTCAAAAAAATCTCATAATAAGATATAGCAAAACCCCACATTTTTAATTGATCCAGATTGCCTTAACATCAAATATAAGAACTGTAATTGTTTTGGTTAGGCCACTGAGTGCAGTAAGTCCCACGGCTAAAGTGGCCATCTGTCTGGCTTGGATACAAGTTAGGCAATGCACAGGACAGACAGTTATAACTTGAACCTCATGCAAAACTGAACATCAGCACAGAAAGATTGCACAATTTAACATATCTACATCACATTCAACAATGTTTCTTTTCATTAAAGACTGCTATGCATGTAAGATTTGAACAGTTGAATACGCTTGCAACGTTACCAAGATGGATGAATCTGGTATTAAACTAGGATAAGAGTAGGATTCTCCCGGTCCCTTGGTGGAGAAATTGCAGCAACTGTGGGTGATCCACTTACTTCTATATTGAATTCTAGAATGCCAACTGTGAAGTCAATCACAGAACTTGAATTCTCTTTTCACTTGAGAGACTAACCATTTATTAACTAATCACTAACTTTTAAGCATACAACTCAGTGACTAACAGCCCAGAGTTTACTCATACCTTATTACCTAGCCAAAGCAAAAATGTTTGTCAATTAAGTGAAAACAAATTTGGTATTCATGCATCAAGACAGTTGTTTGCTGAAAAGTGTTGATTTAAGTATACAATGATACATTGACCTGTATACAGGGTCTATAGAAGTTTTTGTACTCTTTCCAGCATACACTAATGAACTTAAATTTTCATTTTCTTTGGAAGAAGGGTAATTATTTTGGAACCAAATGCCAAAATATAATAGCATTACAGGACAAAATAATAGAGGAGAGCATTATTTTAAAATCCTTCTTAACCAAAAACCCCAAGAATTTAAGATGGCTGATGTACAGGAAAAATGGTATCACTTAAAATATTTTAAAGTGGCTGAAGGTATTTATGCTTTCAGTATCCAAAAGACACTTCATTACTTCACAAGGCTTTTTCTTACTGCTTGTTGAAGAAATAACTTGGAACTCGAACACATTTTTCTACGCAAGGGTCACGTCTTTTCTATAAAGATCCTAATTTTGCAATCCGCGATCAGAATTTTTATGATTTTGTGGAATTTATCAAACATACTTGAAAATAACATAGCAAAGTACACAAAGCGTCGCTCAAGAAATCCTCACAAATTCAGTTATGGTGTGCTACTCCAGGAGTGAAGATGTCCCGATTATGAGGATCTCTGCGCATGTCAGTGATCACAAACTGTTGTATGTCCTTCTCAGCGTCTCTTGCTGACATGTATGGATTTTGCAAGGCTGTCCCTAACACAGGATAAAATGATGCTGTATTTGTTGCTCTAATTTGAAAGAATATGTTATGAAAAGGGACAGAAGACAATTGCTGGTGGATCCATACTTCTGAAGGTGATTAATATTTTTGTTTAGGAAAGAAAAAGTTCAAATTTTCCCTTCTCTAACATGGCCTTCTATGCAATTTTAAACTTCACACCCTTTCATGATGTGTCTCCTGTCTACAAAACCACAGTGGTTACCTGCACCACAAAACCAAGCTTGCACTGCATTGTAATATAAGTCCAAAAGGCTTCTTTTGATGACTGCATCTTATAGTGTCCCAAAATAAAAATCACTTCCATTAAAAGATTTACTACAATGAAAACTGCATTTAATGTTCTATTAACATGAATTAAGATCTTCATTAAAATGTTTTTTAATCAAGCTGAAAGAGTACTGAACCAGTACTTAGGTAAATTAAATAATTAAATTTAAATAACTTAGGACTCAAGTAGATCAAAATGAAGTTCTGAATATTTAAGCGATCTGTAGCAAAATAACTTCAGCAGGAGATGAAGCATTTCTTTAGTATTAAACTCCATTTATGCAACAGAGACCCCTGAGCAGTATTCTACTTACCTGAACTAATGAACTGGCACCTTTATGTAGGTATATTTTTATCCACACGTTGCTCATTTTTCACATTTGCAAATTTTACATCTTCAACTAAACCTCTATAATTTGTATTTAGCAAGCACTTAATGCAACAAAGCCCAGATTACTGAAGCAGAACACATTCATCTTTTCCAGTCTACATCCGCATCCACTTTGCAGGCCACTTTTTTTTTTTTTTTTTTTTTAAAAAAAACCAAACTTCTATGTCTTAGTATATACATGAAGTACTACTTTCTATTATAAATAAAAGCCTGGTAACAGAAAGCCTGTCTTCTATGCAATCTGAAATTACCAGAAGCTGCAAACAGAAGCAAGGAACAACCCAATGAAGTTCCCTGCAGGAATTCAGTTCTACTTTATGTTATCAGTAGCCTGCATGATTTAAGACTTGCTAGGGAATCTTAATCTAGACTTGACACTACACATTTTCTAGAAAAAGTTAATCCTTTGAGTACACATGATTCATACCTATTGGTAGCTAAAAGGGATAGGGATGGGAATTCCAGTTCTTTCTGTGACTGAGTTTGACAACAATCAGAAGAAATGGAATCCAGTTTGTTGAAGTGTGATCAGTTAAAACTTGGTCAGTACAAATTTTCACCTAGTCTCATTTTTTATCCTAAATGGCAAGTTGTAACATGTCTATCAAAAAGGTTGGAGGGAAAAAACAAAAGCTAACTACTGACAAATCCTCTAGAAAACATTTTAGAAGACTTCATTTTAAAAGCCCCGCTTCTTGTCCTGTAGGAAACTGATTTCGCTTAATTTGTGCCATACATGATTTTTAAATTAATTGTATCATATTTCATCAGCTGTCTTTTTCTACATTGAAGTCCTAGTCTTGCTCTCCTTGCATTGAAACCTTTCCATAGATTTGGCTGTGGCCCATCTTGTACACCTGATTTTCCCCTTATTTCAGTTACCTGTACAACTCTCTGTATTTTGAACCGCTATTGAAAATCAAGCTGATCACAGAACTACCACATGTTTCCAGAACCTGTGTTCAGAATGAAATGGAAATTAAAATTAGCTACTACCTCCCCCCCACTTAAGCAATGCATTTACCATGGGCTGTTCATAACTACTTCTCACGAAAAGCGTGGAGTTCCTATTTTTTAGATTGTTACCATTTGTATTAAATTGATGTTATTTCTTAAGGTTTTTTTCCAGTGCACATCGAATTACTTGATTTGCCCTCAAGTGATAGGCATCAACACCTATTTGATCAGATCATCACTAAAAATGCACAACTGTTCAAAAAAACCCACCAGCTATTCAAAATGGATTTAACATTTATTTCAAATTCATAAAGCTTTTATATGGTGGCCTTCACAGTGCCCTTGAAACCATTATTTGGTTCCTACAGTCTCAGTGTTAGGACACATTTTCTGAGTCAAGCTCTTTTCCTTCACAGCATGGTTCCATTCTTCAGCTTATGATCCACTCTAAAACAGTTCCATTTCCCTTCCCAATGTTTACATTATTCCAGTATTAGTAGAACGACAGAAACTCAGTTTAGCTATTACTTCATAAAGGTGTACTTTATCTTTCCTAAGAAACCAGACTCCCGAGCATATTTCTCTGAATTCTTTCCAATTTAATCAGTTGTCTGCTAAAATTATACCCAGAAAAGTATGCAATACCTCAGTATGACAGAGGACACTATTACCTTGCAGCAGGACTAACTCTCCAGGTCTACTGCTTTTCAGTCTGACAGTTTTGACACATCTGTACCTCGCAGTACCTTATTCTGCTTCTTATCAGGAGGAAAGCAAGTTGAAATTAAGTGCACATAGTGTCCATTCTTATATCACAATTTGAGTTCTATGAATTATGCTCAGTTTTTTTCATTCAATAAATAAAACTAGTCTCTGAGAGATTCTCCCATTGGTACTTTTACTCCTAATTTTCCTCATATACTATGTGGATATAGCATTTATACATTTCACAAGTATAACATAAGAAGTAGAGTTTGCAGCAATGTAAAGTATCACTAACTTATCATTATTTAGTGACAGTAGCTAGATAAAAACATCTGAATAGCTTCAGGAGTTACTCATCATAGCCGTTAATATTCTGGATTAAATCATTATAAACTAATTCTAACAGCAAACTCAGTAAGTCTTCCAGCTTAGTCAATTCTTTTATGATGCAGAGAATTACTGTTTCCCAAGAAAGCAACCTTCCATCCTAGAGCTTCTCATCCTTATGGGGAAAAAAAATTGCGTACGATATAGTCTTATGTACCTGCCCTTTCATCTGGTCTGTCAATGCAAAGCTATAGTGTTTAACATTTTAAAGAAAGCATGTTTAAATCTTTCAAATTAGTGATGGTATTTGTCTTTCAGCTTTTGGAAGGGGGCTTTCAACTCACCCCACAGAGGAAAGGAAGATAATTGTACCAGATCTGCAAAGTTTACAAACTGCTTCCCACCTAAACCCCTTTTGACTTCTACTGTGCTCTCCATTATCTGTGTATAATACGAGATCTGCTGTGTAAAATCATTTTATGATAGCTATTCCTTCTAACAAGTTTCAAGTAACATTGAGATAGCTTGTAGTGCTATTGTTAAAAACAACGATTGCACCTTGACATTAATGGATCAGTTCCAATCCCAGACCTATTGTTTCAGGCTCTACAATATCTATTTTACTCACTGCCTGCCTGAGGTTTTCCTTCCTTTGCAATCCCTATGGGTAAGAATAGTTTTTATCAGAGTTGACAATCACAGAGCATCTGTACCTGCTTTACTGAAGGATGCAGTAGATAACCTAAATTATAGGAAGAAGCATATAATAGTATTATTATTATTATTAGAAAAAGCATGTTATTGTAAAAGTAAAGAGGACTGTACTAAGATCTTGGGAGTTTTGCCTTCAAATAGTTTGTTTCCTTTTCAATATTTCCCCAGCTAATAATTAAAGGACAAGCACATACAGATGCAGAAGAATTAGTAATGGAACTTCAGAACTACAAATGAGGTGCTTTCCAGTCAGTATTGAGGATCTCAGTTTTTCATTTTTCCCACTACCCAAGTCACTACCTTCCCCCTGTGGTTTAAGGACAGAACTGCATAGTCTGTTCCACACTTAACTCTTGCACTGACAGTGATGATTAGGGCTCGCATGCCTGTTCTGAAAACAACCCTTTCAGCATGCCTGAATTTAGCTGCTTTTTGCTTTTTTACTTCAGGAGATTTATTTACCATCCAGATTTGTACTGACAGCAAGTCTTCAGAGGCTAGCCAACTGCTGTCACTACTTAGTCTTACAAGGCTTCACTTCTGAAGTGTTCTCCATTTCAAATTAGCAGCACCCAAAATCTCTCACAAAATCTGGTTTCCTACACAGCAACTCAAAAATCCAAGAGATAAACGTTGAAGAGTCCATTTATCTGCCCTGCAGGCCTCTACTGCTATTTCTGTGGCTCAGTTAAATATTAAAAACCATAACCCGCATAAAGCAACGAATTTTAAAAAGTATTACACAGAATCCCAAGTATTATATATAATTAACCTTGACCATATCATTTAAAAGGTTACACATTAAATAGCTCTTTCAAGCCACTGAAACAGACAGGCCTAACAAAGGTTTAAGAGGCTCACAGATGTCCACTAATTCCAACAAATAACACAAAAGGATTCATCACCTTCTTACAAATTTAGTTACCCCAAATGCCTGTATATCAAAAGTGGATTTACCAACTTACGAGAACTATATAGACTGGAAGTATGAGATGTTACACAGGGGAATGGAGCTAGACATTACATTCAAGAGAAGTTTTCTAAAACCAGATGACATCTTTCCTGCATGATTATACTATATTCTGAGCAATAGCTAAGAGGGGTGTGTGTGGAATAAATAAAAAAAAAAACAAAACCACACGACAAAAAAGCCACACACACTATTTGTTATGACACTTAAAAAACTAACCCAAGCATTCCTTATTCCATTGTATTTTTAGTTTATAGTTTACAAATTGGTATACAAACATCTACTAAGACATCCAGTATCTTAAAGTAAGGTAAGATATCAAAGGGAGGCCTAGCCCTTTATTCTTCACTGGATGTTTCATAGCTAAGAAAAATGTTGAAATTATTTTAGAATTAAAAACATTAAATGATTATAAGCAAAACAGACCTTTAACTATAATTCTGTTTTCAGTAACTTACCCTGTCTCATAATCTGTATGTGTATTTTTTCAAATATGCCACATAGGAAAAAAAACAAACATGGTACACAGTTAAGACAGAGGAACAGATTTCAGGTATTCTTGAGAAACTATGACACAGCTATTTTCAATTCCTAAGCAATAATACATCTTACATCAAAAATAGTACAATTTTCCCCTCTGTCAGTTCAATTACTAAAAACCAGGAGAGGGTTACTAGCAGTTTCAAAATTGCCTAATTATCCAGTGCAATCCAATCTATGTCTTCAGAACAGTCTCTATAGTCGCAATAGTTCCTTTCTTCATTGGGGGATGAAATTGGTTCACGTGCTCTGAATAACCTAATCACTACTGCCAATACAGTAACAAATGAAGGGAAAAACCTGCCTTATGAGCTAGAAAAATATTTACAGGCCACACTACTGTAGCAAGAAGCCTTTTAGAGCTATTTTGTAGTATCAGGCAGAATATAAAGCAAAACCAAATATCTATACCTAAAATAAAATAGCTCTCAACAATAATTAGGTTAGTAAGATACCTTTACTCAACCCTATGACGAAATTTTCAAGAAAGACGGCTTGGGGAAAAATGAAGTCCAAACACCTAATGCTAAAATACTGAGCAGATAAACAAAGAGCATAAGAGACATCCACAACACAGTGTAATCATTACCAAAAAAAAAAAAAAGCAAAAAAAAAAGCAGCAAAATCAGCCAGAAATATCAGATAATAAAAACATTAGCCTACTGTCATACTAATGCCAAAGGTACTTATACATTAAAAACATATTAATTCTCTTCTGTGAAATTATTTAAAGGTTTCCTAGTCTGCATTCTTCTATCTAATGAAACCAAAAATTTGTTAGCACTAGCTACCCAAATCCAAGATTAATTTTAACATTAAATACACACAGCTATTTGTTTGGATATAAAAATGCAGAAGTGTACTAGCACAGTTTATTCTGACAATATTAGAAACTAAGTAAGCCTTAAATCAAAACAAGTATTTCACAATTAAAAAACATCCATCTAAGACAATCCACTAAACACAATTCAACAAAAAGGCCTCAGAAAACGATGCTTCTAAATCGTTAATCTTTACATCAGCAATCTTACAATAAACAGGCCCTGAACACATACCATCAGGGTTTTTTGGATACATTTCTTTCATTAATCTCCAATATTAGCAGCAGCAGCATCACTCACTCTTCTGTTCTTTTCCTCCTAAAATACATTCCCCAAGAGTCCTTTCAATGCAATTTTATCAGCATTTCTGAGAGGTCTCTCAGCCACATCCCTACGCACAAGAGGCAGCAGGAATCTCTGCATTTGTAACAATCTATGGCTGCAAAGGAGGGTGGTAGGCAAAGCAACTGTATCATAACCAAAATGCTGAGTTCTATTATCTACTGCACCACACGTACACACATACTGCATCAATGGCCTCAATTCATAACAGCAATCACAATGATGATACATAAAATCTACAGAAAAAGCATGCATTACTCACTGGGTTTTATTCTTTAGCTTCTTCAGCATGTAATTCTTTACGCTTTACAATGTAGTAGGTATGAAATGAAACATTTTCCCTTTATTCCACTGATGCCGCTGTTTGAATACCATTAGATACCAAGGACAATAGGCAGGATCAGCTCGAACATTAAGAGCAAATATTTAATGGAAGACTGGTTACCCCCGTCTCTCCCTTTCACATCTCTGCCTCATGTATCCAGGCACGGGTGGTACTGGCTCCCTTGAGAGGCTGTAGCTAGCAGCTGAGGCACAAACTAAAACATGGCATGGATGTCAAGGAGCTGATGTCACAAAAACAAGTATTTCTCTGATAAAACCGGCAATTCCATTAGGGAAGTCCTACAAATCGATAGAAATTGTTCAGCTTAACATGCTTTGTTATACAATGCACTGCAGCACCAAGAGCGATAAATCAGATCAAGATCTGCCAGTGTAAATAAGCTGAGACTACAATAACTAAGTTATAAAACTGCCAATCAGATACCGTGCTTTGTATCAGGGTATCAGGAAGGCTATCACTTATGAGCACAGAGGAGAAATACACACCTTGACATTTCAGAAACAACCTTCTTTAATATCAATTCCAAAAGAATAGCTCATCTGCTAAAAAAGTAAAAGTATTTTTAAAGACAAGAGACTGGCCTAAAAGTCTGCCATCTTTATCAGGAAACATTGTGATAAAGAATCCAAGGCTCCAGTCCAGCAAATGCTAGAAACGCCTACAAGGGGTCACATTCAATATCTGGGAAGAGATGCAAGATGATTTAGAAATCCTGCCACCTCACCCACATAGCAACACTGCCATTCCCGTCTGTGGGGATGGGTTAACTGTCTTGCTGAAGGTAAAAAGTTCTTTTTCTACAACAGCAGCGGTACATTTATAATGGGAGCTGGGCCTGGCAGGGAGAGGAGAAAGTGCAAAAATTCAGGAGCAAAAGGAATACAAAGACAACGCAACTTCAGATGCTGGGGACTGTGCAAATTCTATCTTACAGACAGCATCACATCAATAAAAGGTAGGTTCTTCAAGCACAAAAAGAACTTTTCTTAAGGCATGCAAATAGAACTGAAATATTAGTCAGATGGTTTATTCCAGTAATGGATTACATGCATTTATTTCAAGCTTTGCTGGCTCGTACAATCTCAAAACCCTATCAATTTCACAAATGTCCAGGACAGCCTGCAACTGTATTACTAGATTTCAACATAAATGCAAAACATTCGGTATGTATTTCTGCACTCTTCCTCCAAAGCATTATTGTTCTCAAGGAACTGGAAAGAAAAACCTATAATTCTACAGAAATTCACCACAAAATACTTGCAATTCAGAAGATCACATACTATTAGAGATAGTCACTCTATGACCTAATACGAACAAGCCTGAGCAATACACTGCAAATGAAATTATTTTGGAATTGAATAGTTTTGTTTAAAAATTCCATTTCAAACTGTCCACAGTTCTGTAACAAACTAGAAGTCCACACTTAGAGACTGCTAATTTAAGTAGAAGCCCATTTTGGACAGAGCAACTAGTTAACTGTTTATCTGTCTCTGGAAATAACTTGAGGCAAACTCACAAGTTCCACAAGCTCCTTTATAGTGTAAACATGTTGCTCTAGAAAAGTGCATATGTGATATCCTCATTTTTAAAAAGGATTTCCTATGAACATAACTATGGCGATAAAGCCAAGTAAAAAAAGAATTGGAAACATACCAAATATTTTCTGAACAAAGGACAATATTTTAGTCCTGTCAAAATAAATAGTCCTCTCAATAAACTGTATATCACCAATATCAATAATATTTCCATACAGTCTAAGTGCAATGCAAATATTTGTTGTATACCTTTAGCTAACAAGCAATAACACTGAATGCATTAGTTTATGCTAAATTAACACCGATACAATTTAATACGTCTGTTGCAAAACAATTTGAAAATAATTACAACTAGCCCACAATACCAGATTTCCACGCAGGCCCCATGGATGCAAAAAGGCAATATGCACTGAATTAATTCATTAAATTATGAGAAACCTGACCACAAATCACTTACCAAGCACATCCTACTAAACAAGACTTTTTAAACAATCAAAGTATGATTCAACATGACCTGTAAAACCACGCAGGGAAAAATACCCTATAGACGGAATAACCAGGTCAACTGAGTCACATTAATCTATGTGCTTCTGTAGTTCATCTCATGGCTTGAGATAACTACAGCATCTAACAAATTAACACAAAAAACTTCTATACTAAAATATCTACACTTTTAATGAGATCATTAAACTGCAGTGAACTTTATCGTGCCACATTATTTGCGCAGATACTCCTTTAAACAACAGCCTTTTCTCTCCTCCAGTTAGCTTACTCTTCTTGACAGTATTTCACATAAATTTGCTTTGTATTTTCACAAACAAGGGCAAATAATTCTATTTGGGACTATCACCAGTCTAGGTTGGTACAACATGAGTATTTCTTCCTTCCCTCTTTAAAGAGCTATGAGAATGGAAGCAGAGCTAGAGTCAGCTGGTTCCTTCGGTTCTTGTATTGGGAAAGCAGAGCAGCACGGATGCCCATATGAGCTCACTCCACACAATTTTCATCCAACAAGTTAAAAGCAAGTTAGAAAAAGAAAACAAATAGGTTTCAGCATGTTGTGAAATACTCTCAAATACTGTAGTGATGCCAGACTTGGTTGTTCCATTATTAGTTGCAGAATTGAGGGGGGAGCCACCCCAAAGTTAGAAATTTAAATGAAGTCAACTGTTCTGTCTTCACTGAAAGACAGCTGTTTCACAGAACACTGTCTGAAGACCTATGATCAAGTATTAACAATTCTTTATCTTTGGCATCAAAATCTGCCTTGGTAGAACATTACATGCATTCTAAGGCTAGCTAATCCCTAAATTCCATCACTTCCCTTTTACTGTAATTCTCACAAAAGACAAAGGCACACAAGACATTGAACTACCCAAACATCCTAAAACATCATTACCAAAGTAAGATTTGGGAAAAGTAACAAGATACAGGGAAAAACAAAACTTCTACTGTTGCTAACAACATTTTCTGTAGATACAGAAGTTCAATTTTTGCCTGCCAATGCAAACCTGACACTGCTCCAGGGAAGAGATTCAGCTTAGGACATAACACCTTCTGTAACTCAGGTCCCAGAATAAAGCAGTGTTCCTTGTATACAAATTCACATCAAGAACACATTTAAATCTACAGAACTAAGACCTCTCTTTCCAGAATGATCATGAAACTTGAGCCTGAAAATATTTTCCCACAGTTATTTTCAATCTGTTAAGCTAAACTGGAAAGCGACAGCATAGTAAAGCCTACATATTTTCAACATACAGTAAAATATAACTACGCAGTCCTCACTTGAATTTTAACTCATGGACAAACAAGTATTGAAATTAAGTCTTATTTGCTTGCACGTGCAGTAGAAGTACATTACATGATACAGCAAGATGGACTGGTTGCCCATTTCCTTGTTGAAACTTGAGCAAAATTAATAAGAAACCCACTGAGCTACTACTCAGATAGATACAAGGAAGTACACAAACAAGAACATTAAACAAGGCATGAAAAAAATCAAGATACATGGAAAATAATATATTGCAAACAGCTACACAAATTCTTGCTTGGCTCACCCCAAAAATAAACTGGGAAGACCACATAGATATCATCTTCCTTCTGGAAAAAAATGAAGTGTCTCAAGGAAAATAATTTCTTTAACAGTTCTAATCAGTGTAGAAAACAGTCTTTATTTCCTCTAATTGGCTGAACAAGGACAGCAGATAGCATTGCACATTTACTCTGCTTTCTTTCTATAAGACAACTTTAATAACCTAGTCACAACATAAAAACTTTTCTGCTTTTTACATTTAACCTTTCACCTACTGTAGTTTAAATGTAAAAAATCATATTTAAACTGTAATATTTTGGTATTTATTCCACCTCACTCCATCTTCTAAATTTCAGTAAAAGTTCTCAATAGAGCAATTATTAGTATATTAGTATTATTTCTCTAATTAAAAATACTAATCACAACTATTGACCACCGCATTACACATTTTTTAGGCAGTCTGTCATTGTAGATCCCAATCAACTAAGTAGTCTTCTCCTAGTATGCATTACTTGCTTTAATCAGCAATTATTTTTATCTGCTCTTGTATCTTCCAAAGAGAAGAGCAAAAGTCCTTCAGTTAGGTTTTACTCATACTACTGTGACTAGCCAAGCATCATCTGGTAACTCTGTCACCCAAATATTCACGTTCCTTTCCTTAACATTTACAAAGATATGAACTAATGTACTGATGACATCCCTCCATAATAAAAAGTGACTATATACCTATTTAATCATTCTATCCCTGTGCAGTTTAAGTTACTGAAATACAGATAAACCATATCAATCACGTATCCTTCCTCTGGAGGTTTATCTACCTTTCACAGATGTTTTTTAGAGATTTTATAAAAAAGGCTGTATCTCCCTCTTCTTCAGTACATCACTTCTTTTCCCTGCAAGTTAAGAAACCAAAAGAACTACAAAAGCAAAGGACCACATTCAAATATGCATCTAAAATCCTGATCTCTTTTTCTCCCGATATATCAGTATTAATCCTCCGAAACATTAGAACATTGCTACAATGTTGATTTACATAATTTCTCTGTTGATAAAATATTGAGCATTTTACATTCTACCAAGAAAAAACAAAACAGATATACATGTACTTAATACTAGATTATGAAAATCTTTCAATGTATTTCGTTTCCATGTGACTGAAAAAATTAAGTTAAAAAATGATAACATTTTAGTACTCACTATCTTCTCCTGGACAAGGCATGCCGGGTTTCTCTGGAATACTTGGGAAAACTAAAACAAAAACATTAGATTTTTTAAGTGAAAAGGTTCTCAGTAGTACTTTTTCCTTGATTCTTGGATATATTTACACAAAGACAGTTTCTGAAAGCCTTTAAATAATTCTGCGTGAGAAATGACAAAATCAAAATTTGGTTCCATACTGGCAAGATCTTAATACTTCAGTACAGCATTAACAAATCTGTGCAGTATAGAACTTGAGGTTCTCTCAAAGCCTACTATATAGTTTCAGCTTTGCACTCCACACCCAAAAGAACATTTCCTTCTTAAAACATCAAACTATAGGGCATCAGCTACATAAAGAAGAACATTATCTGACAGGCAAAGGAATTGTTCCAATCTCACATTTAAGCAGCTGTTAGGATTATCAATAAATGCACACAGGTTCTTGAACTATGTAATACTTGCCATGAATAATCAGCCCTTCATCTCTGTTTTGACAATACAAACGGAAGGCTTCTTCCAGTTCCATCTGAGATGAGATGGTACATGGGTCACCTAATGAAAAAGCAACACATAGGCAAATTTATGAGTGAAGAATTAAGTGGAGAATTTAAATTAGTCACTAAGAAATGTACCAGCCTCCAGGATTGCTTTTCTTTCAATCATTTGACATTAAGCTGATATTTTGGCTTTGATCAAAATGCATCAACTTAATTTTTTTTTTTTCTCCTTCTGATTTTATCAAAACTGAGTAGATAGAGATATACCATGTTGGTTTGCAAGGAGACAACAAAAGTGAATAGATACGCTTAAAGATCTTTAACACTCAGCAAAAAAAAGAGGCAAGATCACTTCCTAGTAACCTGAAAATTTAAGTTTAATTCAAAATTAATTTATGCTTTGTTAAAAGGCCCATTATCTTACTACCTTAACTTCATTTACTGCAGAACCATGATAACTTAAAAGTTACAAAGGTTGTCATCACAGATAATGTCCACGTATTTGGAACATTTATCTTTTTGTAAAAGAAAAATGCACAACTCATCTTTAAGTTTAACAACTCCTTTAAGCACTCTGCTGCAAGATAACTAGCTAACCTCTGCGAGGTACAGAAGTTTCATGGTCACTCCCCAACTTATTACTAAGTATTATAAACACTCTGCTACCTAAAGTTCTTGGGTTTATAAAATTAATTACATTGATGACATCCTGTAGCACTCCATGCACTTCTGGCTCCAACTCCCTTGCTGCAATAGCTTGCCTATGAACGATGCAGTGGATGAGTTTCCTGTGTGGTGCTCTCTGCAACCTTCCCCCAGAATCCTTTTTTTTTTTTTTTATTCCAGTCAAATCAGCCTCCCTATCAGTGAAGACTTCCACAGTTTTTTTCGTAACACATTGTTTTTATTAAAGTCATTTACTGTTGAGATTGTATCTTTTCTAGTGCATCTTTCTTTCCTTCAGTGATGCACAAAACACTACGTCTTCACATCTCACTATCGAAACAGAAACTAGCAAATACCATAAGCTGAGACATGTTAAAAACATCTGTACTTTTATTCAACCATATAGCAAATTTCCCACACTGCACTGTTTTAATACTTGTTTCTTCAAACCTTCAGCAATATCTTCTACGCATCTTCCAACAGTATTTTCTGACAAAGGAATGCATTTCAGTTTGTCGCGATTTTGTTTTCTTGTATATTATTCCAGCCATTTTTACCATGACAGGAAGAACAAATGTTTCCCCGATGGTATGCAGCTTTTTGCCTTCTGCTATTAAGTAAAAAGCCTCAAAATTGGCTTCTAGAAATTTAATAAAGTTTAGTGAAGTTTTGTAGAGTACTGAACTGAGTATCACAAGATTTAAAACATCAGAGAAAAGAGGTAGAGATTTGTCTTGTTCTGGATACTTAGTTTTTAAACGTCTTGCTAATCATGATGGCTTCATACTATCGTTATCTATTATCTCAAAACACAACATACACTTAAGGGTGAGGTTTATCATTAAAAATAGTGTATGTAAATACATATTTCAAATACTGGTCTTGGTAATTTTGAATCTTTTTGACTGACTTCTTGTCAGATCTGACTAGATAGTCATTGTGTTTACCCTGTAGTGTGGCTGACAGTTCATACTTAAGAGCAGGAAAAATGTCAGCTCCACCATTTCCTTGTTGTCTTCTTGTGCTCACATTATTAGCATTACCTTGTGAGGGTTATTTTAGTTAAAACTAGATAATTAATCCATAAATCCACTTAACCAGACACACGTAAACTGCAGTACGTCACAATACACTCAAAGTGACCAAAGAGCAAGGGTGTCACTCTCAACCCCTGCAACTTTGTGGAACACCCACTCTTCCCACAGCACACCTTGTCCACCATGTGACACATGACCCTATGATATACGGGCTAAGTGATGACACCAGTGTCGAGCCACATATTAAATCAAGTAAAGCTTAATTTCTTATTTTAAAAATCTTATTTTTTTAAAAAGATGCACACCAGGGTGCATCTAGCCCTCTTTGAAGGCCACTGCTTTTGATGATCTATAAATACTGCAACAGTGCAACATGAAAGACAAAAGTATTTGTACTGCAAATCAGCAATCCATTTTCCTTATATGTCCATGGGATTTTATCACGAGTGAGTCATAGTTCAAACATTTTGGATCTTGTCAAAAACAGAGAAACACTAAAAAAGCCCACCAGAAAATTCATTTTCTTCAGCTCTTTGGTAGGTTTTCTTTATTCATTAAGCCATCAGCAATTGTTTGCTTTAAGTTAGTTCAAAGAGAACATCTGTTTGTGCAATCAGTCAAATGAACTTAAATTACATGTGGCAATAAGTGGAAACATTCACTCATATGCACAAACAGGATAACTCATAAAACCTGTGAGGATTGAGGGCAGCCAAAACAGCAGATTGGTTGAAACTTAACTACTCAGAATCAGGAATTAGAGAAAGGGTTGTACATGTATGTATTTAACCAAGACTAGAAGAAAACACTTGTTAGAACTGCAACTAAAAAAAGAAAATCATTGTTTTAATTTAAGTAAACCACAAAAAGCCAATGCAACAGATATCCAAACCAAGAAATAGTTAACAGGAATCATGTCTTAAAATTCTCCAACTCAAAACTCCTGAGGTTTTCTTCTTTCCTGCAATAATCTTCCTTTTATTAGCAGTCATGCAGTTCAAATAGCTAAGCACATGCAATGTAATTATTCTCCACGCACTTCTGATCAGGTTACTTTTTATTAGACTGCCATGAAGCTGAGGGTTAGGAAACTAAAGTTAGTACAGCTGCGTCTGTCTTGGTAATCAGAAGAGGAAAATTTAAAAATAATTGATACTACTCCTTGGCATCTTAAAAGGACTGAGTCTTCTTTCACTACAGGTTACCTCCTTCCTCAATCATTATTTTGAGATTCCATTCACCCACCAAACAATGCTACTCGGCTAAGAGAGCAGTATAGGCTATCATTAAGAAAACAAAACACATAATTACAAATCTTAGCCAAACCAATTTAGTATTTTTTCATTTTTCTGCATTCAGTTCTAGGGAGTTCTGCTGCAGACCATGGCTTTGGCAAGGTGCAACAGGAAAATAACCGAGCACCTGTGCGGTTGCATAATTGTATAGTAGCTGTTCTCAACCTACTAGGTCAACAGCTCAGCCCACCATGAGTTACAGATACACCACACGCCTGTTAAATCATAAACAGACACATACATTCCAAAAGGAAGCAAAAAAAAAGTAGCAAAGGCACTCACTGTCAAGTATCACCATTTCACTACTACTCACAACAACCAGAAGGCTCTAACTTAAGGCTGCAGAGAACTGCCACATTTTACGGCAGAAAGAAATACGCAAACCCATCTCGCATCGTGCCAATATTTGAGACCCTGTAGGAAGGGCAAAGAAAAGGTAAGTTTCTCTCACACACAACTGTTCGTGGAGGAATAATGATAAACTGCTTTACATCTGAAGATAACTTAGAACAGTAAGATCTGGCAACGTCCACCTTTCCTGCAGGAACAGCATAAGAAACAGAGACTTTCACAACAAATTGTTTTTACATGATTTTATCAACCCCACATTTCACAAAACCAAAAGTTTACACTATTTTTCCCAGATATGAACCCCTCTCCCATTTTCTTTTCTGGGCATTTTCCCCACCACAACGGGGAAATGATGTATCTCTGCTAAGTTTTTATTTAATGCCTATTATCTTTGAAAAATGGTGCTCTGAATTATCAGTCAAGTGGAAAAAACATAAAACCAAATGCAAGTCACCTTTGTTTCATGTTTGGTCATTGTATTTTACATCAACAGGATATTAACAACCAATTTAGTATAATGCTCCTTTAAATATAGACAACATCTACCCTCTAATTCTCAAATAGTGTATGTTAGACCATTAATATAATCAATACTGCAATCACTGACTATCATACAGTTGCCAGGGACAACCACCATAAAGTTAAAATCAATTATCATTACTGGAACTCTTAGCACCTACCTTGCATAAAATACAAAAATCCTAGAAGAGTTAAAAACAGTCTTCTGGTATTACAATTACATTGCTTCTCAGAAACACACTCATTCAAGAGAGAAATCACAATTCAGAAGACGCAAATGCCTATGTCATTCTGGAAGCTGACGGCGTTAAAAACATCAAAAAGTGATCTTGCCAAGAATTTGAAATGGGAGAATTTTGAGGGGTACAGCATTAGGCCTATGAAAGTCTGAAATTAAAACAAACTTTGCATTCAGCATAGAAATATGGAATAGTAAAACATTAAAGTTCGACAAAGCGCTCACTTGTAACGAAGTGAATTCAAGTGTTACTGCAATCAACCCTCATGTTTTAAGGCTCATTTCTCCAAGCTCCCTGCTTTATAAGACAGGGTTATGTACCCTGGTATTTAGAAACAAAAAGTAACTCCACAATATGAAATCTGTATAAACAAGTTTCCTCAATGCCCCTTCTTTGTACCACAGTGAACAATAAACCCAAGAATGCCTAAGTAGTATTTCAGTACAATACCTTCATCATCAATCCACTTGAGGGTAATTGGCTGTTCCTGTTGTAAATTACACATCTCGTGCACTTCATCACAAAGTTCATCATAGCTCATTGACGCAACCAAGTTTGTTATCAGGATGTCCCTGCATGAGATGAAAACATAAGCTTTTATCAGAAAATATCTGCATTAGCCTGCATATTCCAACAATTCCATCTATGGACTCTAAGCTCAAAATTCATACTCAGAGAATCAGCATTCCTCATATAAAATGCTCCCACTAATGTAAATTAGTTGCCAGAAGTCAATAGGATTACATCTCACAGTGTTTAACTTTGGTAAAATACTTTAGTATGGAGGAATTAACTGTGTTAATCATCTATCTTTAACACACGTTCACTTATTATAACTATCAGCATTTCAAGTGTTGTAAAAAACATACGATTTTTTAAGAATTAAATTTTATCCAGGTACTTCTTCCATCAGGAGATAAGTAAATTCTCAGTTATTGTAAAATCCTTTTAAAATGCAAGTCTTTCCTCACATCCACTATATTGTTAGAGAGAAAGCTTTGAATAGGTGAATTCTCAGAAGATATCATTACAAGAAAACTCAGATAAAATCTTACTCAAATTCTGCACCTTGTGCTCTACCTTTATAGTGTTTTCAGAACATGAACCCAATACTGAACTCCACCAATGCAGACCATATAGTATGTTCAGGCATTTGTGAGAATAACTCTTGATATAATGAAAGCCCACACAGTACTACCAAAGCAGGACAAAGATTAAAAAAAATTATGCAAAACAAAAATCCGAGGATACAAACTAGACTTTCTCCTGTTTTCTAAATATTTTTCAAATGACAGCCTCAAGGAAACCAACTGATTAAACAAGTGCAGGAAGAAAGAGGAGATGTACTCAAGTCATCTCAGTGCTTTCAAAACCTTCTACAAGATAATTAGGAAACAGTCTTGTAGTTAATGGCCACTGGCATATGTAATTCTTTCCCCTCTCAGATCAATAAATATATCAGAAGTTTCCCAACATGACTGAGATAGTTTTCCTATTTTCATACTGTGTGGCAAGTCATTTTAGAAAACCTGTTAAATTACATATTTTACTTGCTTATGCCTTTCAGCCAGAAGCCAAAAGGTACTACACTGAACTAAGAACCTTAAATTCTACAACTAACATTTTAAATGATATGCACTAATAACTTTGCATTTTACCTTTGCTGACAAAAATTACAGTAAGCAAAGCTCTAAAACAATAATTTTAAAGATCTGTACTGAGATTCAAATTCACATTAAAAGCACTGCTACCTTTTCAAGTGTACCTTTAATCTACAATTTGTAAAGTTCTCAAAGAACAGCAGCTTAGTAATTCTTCGTAACAACAATGGAAAAAGAAATACGTACGTTAACTGCCAACTTGTAAAACCATATTATTGTACAATACTGAGAGCTGTCAGATGAGGCTGAGTTTAAGAACATCTCCCCGTCAAAAAAGTCATATTTTATGCACTTCTGAAAGTAAGTGACCAAACCAGTTCTCAAAGTAGTGTTTGAGGTCTGGTGCAATGCCTTGCACCAAGACAAAGTCACTAACAAATGCAGCTTATTACTTAATGCACTGCCACTGCAAGTTATTCATGAAATCAGGTAGCTATAGATCTGTGGTAACTCTGGACAATCATGCTTTTACAAGTATCTAAAGAATATTCAAAAACTGAAACTACGCAGGAAGATGATACTCTACTATGCACACTGCAAACTCCAACTAAAGCTGACAAATACTAATCAGCCTTAAATTGTTAAAATTATTCTAAGAGATGGCACTGCCATTCTACAGGTAAATTAATAAACTTCATATTGGACAAAATACAGCTGAAGTATGCTAAATAGCACCTACTGCAGATACAAACATTAATGACATAATTATTATAAAATTATTATTATCTCAAATGAAGTCCATGTTCCTTTGAGATTTACTATGTTTAATTTCAATGTCTGTATAGCCACATTAGGCAATCAGCACACAGATAAGTGAAAATCATTCACTGTTTAACACTAAAGAATCCCACAGGACTCTTTCATCAGGTATCTGAAACGGGACACTACAAAGTAACATGAAAAACTAATGAACAGAAAGTGATGTATGAGCAGCTACAGCAAGAGAATCATTCATATTGATAGATTAAACGTGTCACCATTTAGAACCAAGGTAACATAGAGCAAACAATACTGCATAACTGCTCTATTTAAATGAAGTGATTTCAAGTAACCACGTATAAACCAGATAAAATAAGTAACTGAAATAATGAAATGAAAATTACACAAGTTTACTTTCTTTTGCAATCTACTTATGCAGTCATTTATACTGTGCTATGTTAGGAACTCTGTCACACCCAGAAACACGAATACCTAAGATACTAGGACTCCACAGCAATAGACTCAACATTCACGTGTTTTAAAACTTCCTCATGCTTAGATTTTTAACTGGGATCTCAAAACGATATATTGCACTACTATTTTAGTTCTTTAGCAGCTACCTGAATGAGCTTGTCCTTAAATCTGAAGTTGTCCAGCATCAAAGATTTCTTGCAGTTTGTCAAATTTGTTCAACTTTACTGGAGATACTGAGATAATCAGTTATACAGTCTATAATGCCCAAAATATATAATATTTTGTATTAATTGATTAATATATAATACAATATAACACCCAGCTCTTAAGAGAATTTGATCAGTAGAACAAAACCAAAATTCATTGAGTTTGGAACTCTTGTTTTGTGAATTGAGATATTAAAAACTTCATAGCTAATGGAAATTACTGAATATAGTGTTGCAGGAGAAACTACAGTAATAGTTTATTGTAAAACATCATAATTACACATGAATTCTAATAGTGACACAAGTATTATCAACTCCTCCATTTCTGCATAGACAAGTTCTACAGACACGCTCCTTCCACTTTATATCAGCACTATCTGCCAGCAAACTATCCCAAATTGTTTACACTAAGTTCTATTTGTGTTTATAGTGCCTTCCTTTACAGAGCTAAGGCAGCTCTCCTATTGCTGTTTCAGAGAAGCATGCATATCCATGCATCTGAGACAAGTGCAACACACAAGTATTTGAAGTTCAGGTGTTATTTTCAACTTAAGCTTATGTATGACATGATTCAGCGGTGTATGATAAATTATGGAGCAGAAAATAATTATTAGTAATGGCAAATATATGGTATAGATCTTTCACCCCGAGTTCATAAAGCAGTTTACATGCATCTATTAAATAACCAAAACAAAACCATGGTGCAGAAATTACTGAGCAACAGTAACAAAGAACCACAGCATGCAGTCCCATTTACTTTCATGCATGAATTTCTTGTAAAGTAAATTTTACTTCAAGCAAAGTAGCAAATTTCTGTATTTTGTTAAGACATAAGTTTTGACATGAATTCTCACCACTAAAAGCTCATCTATGTTTTTACTAAGCAAGTTTTCATATGAAAATTTAACCTGGAGATAAATGAACTGTAAATTAACAGATTCTACTAGCCTTTCAATTTACAGGTGGCAAAATGAAGATATAAAAATCAAATTACTAGGCCTAAGGAAAGAATTAAAAGGCAGTAGCACAGCTAGAAATTGAAGCCAGATAAAGACAGATACATTTTCATACTAATTTATGAGAAAACTGGCATTTACTAAATTAATACAACTGCTCTAGAATTCTAAACTCAGGACCTCAAAGTACTTGGCATTGACCTGGTAGACAAGTTTAACAAGAAAGCATTTTGCTTTCAATGAAATTTGGTGGAGTGACTTTCATAATTACATTACATTTAATTCAAAAAAGCATTTTTCTACACCACAATAGAGGAACCACCACAGTAGTAGCAACATTTACTTATTTAGCAGTAAAACATCAGAACAGATGACTTGGGTCACTTATCAAATGCCCGTAAGTTCAGTTTAAATAGTACAAATCAAGTCTAAGGATTACTTAGGCAAAATATTTAAGTCCTCAAATGACTTAAACTTACGCCCTGGAGGAAGAGAGCAGGGACCAAAGCAACATTAATTTACAAGGTCCTCACAGTGGCAGCAAACCAATCAGACAAAACATGTCTGAAAAAACAGATTTCATGCTGAAGTCATAGTGTCTTCCTGACTCTGACAACTGACTGAAGTTATTAAGGACCGTGACTTTTTTTTTATTAGTTTTAAATCAGAGCTGCAAAAATAAGCATTGTGAAGATAACTACAGCAGCTGTGTTAACATCTCATTGTCCTTCAAGCTGCATTAGTCAAATTACTGGGAGGGGATCGGTGGAATCAGCTATCAAAAATTAAAGGGCAAACTATACAAGACTTTTAATATTTATTCACAACAGGAAAACAAAGATTGTGGGTTTGATTTATTTATTTTAATTACTTAAAACCAAGTCTTCAAACACCTTGCATAGGTTCATCTAAATTTACTGACAACTTGCGATCTAAGCAAAATGCCCTCATTTCTCATGCTTACCTAAATAATTCCAACAACAATTCCTTCTAAAATTTCTATAAGACAAACAAAAAAGGACAAAAACCAACGGCACCCACTTATTTCAAGACTTACATATCTATCCACATAAACACCTCCTCTAATTTTCCGAGACAAAGTGCTGTAAGTTAAAATAGTATCTAAAAAGCCACACTAGAAAAAAGACTCAACATTACATGCTTTGTCCCAAGGAGCACAGTCACAAATTGACATCTATAAGTGGAAACCTGCACTTCATAATCTCATGCTAATTTCAGCAATAACTTGTAGAGTTCATTTGTAGGATTTCTCGTATCTTTATTCTCAAGTAGATATGATAAAATGTAATAACTGCATCTGGATCCAAGAGATGGATTCATACCCATCTGTGACCACAAACACTTGTAACAAAACAGAAATCAATAACCCATCAACCCAGAAAAACTGCCAGTTTTGTACATTTCCCCCCTTTTGAGAGAAGAATAAACTATCAGCTCTCTTCCACAATCAGCATGCTGCAGGAGCCTGGATGGTATTTTAATAGCCCAGAAGTTTACCTGCCTGATCTGACACTAATTACAAATCCACCAACGCCCTGGTTACTCTATCACTAGGTCAGACTATGAACTCCTGCTCAATACACTTCAAAATTAGACAAGACACAATTTAGAGGAGAAAACATGCTGACTTACCCACTATAATGTGTTTTTACTCTGATGAAATCTTTGTTCAAATCAATTTTTGAGCCCATTCTGCTAGGCATGGTCTGTGTTTAGCAGTCTAAATGAAATTGTAAATATACAGAAATAAGTTCACTCAAGACAGATAGCTTGTTCAATTCTGAAGTGAACAGCTTCACATGTGAAATATGTGTTTCTCCTCCAGATGATTTTCAATCCAGCTGCATAGAAGGAAAACCAGAATACAGATGAATATACACACACTCTACTAAACAAATGAGTTGTGTCAAACTTTATAAATACAAATAGCTTTATATAGAAGAGCAAGAAATCAAAAGGAAAATATACACGATCATTGACCTGCACAGAAATTAAATGAGATCATTTAAAAACACCCTGTACAACTTCGTTTTACAGAAGTATCCCAAGCTTTTAAGGATTTTTTTTTTTTTTTTTTTTTTTTGGTAAATAAAACATCCAATAGTTCCCTCTTGGCCAAAAACACACCACAGTAGCCTTTACTTATTCATCAACACAGCTTCTGGCTCTTTTCTTCCAAAGAGTATTTTAATTCAAAACAGTTTTTATATACATGGAAGACTGCTATCAATTACTGTTCATTGCAAATTTACGCAAGAAAAGCAGAAGAGGAACTCCAAGGGGTAACTGAAGTTATCTTTACGATTGGAGACAGACAAACATCCCGTTTATTCAAAATCACCACCATCTTCTCTTATACATATATCCAGACAGCTCGCTAACCCCGCTGTCTGGGGAAGCAGGGCCACAGGTACCAGGGACAGACCCCAGAATTCGGCCTCCCGACCCCTCTTCTCCCGTGGGGTCAGCAGGAACACGCAAACCCTTCCTGACCGACCCCAGGGGACCCCCCCCCTCAGCGCCCGCCGGAGACACGGGCTGCGCCCAACGCGGGTGAGGAGCGATCGTGAGGTGACATTGTCACTCGGGACCGGGACGGCGGGGGGCAGCGGGCTCCCCCCGGCCTCCCCACCCAAAGCCTTCGGGACTGCCCCTTCCTCCTACCTTCTCCCACCGAGGGAGGTCCCGTCCCAGAGAACTGGGGCCCCACGGCTCCCGCTTCCCTCCCGCTCCTCGAACCCGCCGAAAGCGGGCGATTCTCTCCGCCCGGCGCCCGCGCCCCAGCGGTGCTCGGCTACACCTCCACGGCCTGAAGTTGCTCAAAGTCCCGCGAGGAAGTTTAGGATCGGACTTGGACTCCCACCGCCCTCCCTGCCGCCGGGTCCCCGGAGAAGAACGGCGGCGGGGCGCGGCGGGAGAAGCCGCCGACTCCCCCCCTCAGCCGCCGACCCGCCGCCCCGCCTCAGCACCCCGCTGCCGCCGGCTCTACCGGCAACGGCGCCACCGCGCCGAACATGGCGGACTAAGAAGGTTAGCGCCCGCAGCCAATAAGGACACCTCCTACACTACCTGCCAGCCAATAGCAAGCTCCGACTCACCTGGAGCCAATCCCCAAAAGGATCCCGCCCACCCACGACCAATCATAGGCCGCGAACCGTTACCTGGGGAGTAGGAGCGTCTCAGCCAATCATAAAGTGAGCGAGGTGAGCGGTAGGAGAACACCTGCAGCCAATCGGAGAAAGAAGCGCCAAGCGCGCCGCTCCTGTCAGGGCGGCGGCTGTGGTGGCAGGTGCGGAGGGCAGGGACAGGCGGGTCGCCCTTCCTCCTCCTCCTCCTCCTCCTCCTCGTTCTCCCGCTGCCGCCGTTCGCCTTGGCCCCGCCGGAGCGTTTCGGTGCCTTGCCGTACCCGTGTAGCGCCTCCGCTCTCCCCGAGACGCGCTAGCGCCGTGAGGGAAGAAGGCCCTAGGCCTTGAGAGGACAGGCGGCTGCCAGCGTTCCCGCGCTGGGGGGGGCAGCGAGCCTGCGCCTCCACCCGCCTCGGAGCCCTCTGGAGAGGTACTGAGTGACTCCGTCCCGGCTGCCCGCAGGCCTGTGGCTTCCCGATGCGGCCCCGCCGGGGCTAGTTTGGGTGGCAGCGGCGGTCTACCCCCTGGGGCTCCTCTGCCAGCGGTGCCCCGGGCCGGGCGGGCGGCAGGGGGCGCGGGGCCGCCTCAGGGCTGAGCCGGGGCGGTGCTGGGGCGCGGGGCGGAGCGGAGGCCGGGGAGTCCCGAGGGGTGGCCTGGAGGAGGAGGGAGGGACAGAGGGGGTGGGTGCCTTTGCTGTGGTCGTCTGCAGGCACAGCGCTCGCTTTCTCTCTCTCAACACAAAAAGAAAGCTCTTCCCCCAAAACAAATACCCCCGACCCCACGTCCTGGCCTGGCTGCCGCACCCGAAGCTGTCGGAATTGCTTCCTGGGAAAACTCGCTTCCACCGGAGTGTAATCTCCCATGAGTGCAAATATAGCGTCCAACTTTAAGAGGTTTCATTCAAAACTGTTAAGGCAGGGAAACCGCGGCCGAGACAATAAAGAGGAAATAAAATAAAAAAGATGAACAATATTAGACTTCTGAGTGGCCAGACCAGAGGGGAGAGAGGAAAACAACGGAATGTGTTGTAGCAGTGTTGTTGAATTAACCGCAATCTCACAAGAGCAGGCCTGTGAAATGGTTAATGCCCTTGGCTTTATAAAGTTGTTTTTTGTTGGTTTGTTTCTTCTTTTTTTCTGATGATACTTTGAACTTTTGATTTCAAACTGTGAATCAGCTGTGATTGAAGCAAAGCCATCTCCCGTGTAAAGGAGACCGGGGCTTTGCCTGTTCTTCAGATGAAGGCGTGGAATAGTAAACTCTGAGACTCCCCTAGTGGAATTGCAGCTTATACTTGCCAAACAGCTATTTTCCTTGTATACCTTAAGACCATTGTCCAAGCAAAAGGTTTGCTTTGGGGCTTTTGTTGATCTATTTATATCCGCTATTGGGCAACAGTAAGCCACCAAATTTGAAAAGCAAACCAAACCAAGGTGTCACAGCTGTTAGACTTTTTTGACTACCTGGAGTTGAGCAGTCATAATCTGTTAATCTGTATTTTGAAAAGGGGGGGGGGGGGGGATCGTTCTTTAGTCTCTTGCTATTACCTTGTGTACACCTACATCAAGTTCTTCTTAGACACCATTTAGCACTTTCACAATATCTTTAGGGGGGTTTGTGGGTGTGTATGTGTTGATGAGTTTGCATCAGTGTAGCCCCGAGCCACCCTCTGGTGTTTCTACAGTCTTCCAAAATACAAATAAATAATAGTTAACACTAGTTTAAGTAGTAGTAAAGTGGCAAAACTTATTCCCATCAGTCTAGATGTTTTCCCTGACACCAAGAAAATGCACCAAATGGTTTCATTTATCAGTCTTTAATCTGAATTATTCATGTATCCACTGTTAATTTTATCTTAGTGGGAACTGTCAATATGGTTTCAAAATGGGCCCTTAACTCTTCACGTGTTCCAAATTTCCTTTGCTTAAAATGGAGCACATTATGTAAGATATGTCTACAAACATAATTCTTTCAGGGCAAGCTAGACTTTGATCTTCCTGGCATGTCAGTTAGATGAGTTCAGCTCCTTGAGTTGTTGGATTTGGGAGATAAAAGGTAGTGCAGTTCTTCAGAACAGTGATTTGAGGGTTTGTGTGGTTTATTGTTATTTTTTCCTAGCACAACTTACTGAGGACAAAAGATTAGGTACATTTTCAGTGCTTGAAGAAAATCTCAACAATAATATTTTTACATCTTGCAAAGATATTTTCTGGTTGATCACTTAGTACTAATGCTGTTATTTTAGAAGTCTTATTTTGAGTTGGTTCGTATTTTCTTATATTACAAGACTGTTTAAAAACTTGGATTTCTTAATAGATGCTTCCCACTTCTGGGCAGATGGCATTTTTTGGAGAGGATGTCAGCTTTGCTCTGTGCATTAGCTAACAAGGTTGTAACTGGTTTGAAAATGCAACATATTGTATGATCCTTGTTTCTGTCGTATTGTTTTTGAAACACAGTCGACTTCTGTTGTCCTAGAGCTGTAAATCCTGAGTGTATTCCTGAGCTTTTTTTTTTTCTTTCTTTCCCCCAGATGGCAGGGCATTACACTTTTATCTTCTACTGAACTGTCCTCAGCTTAATAAAAAGTTGTAATATTGCTGTCCACTACACCTAGATTTGAAGAGCTGACAGGCTCCTACAGGTAATTTAATTTTTATTTTATTCCAGGTTTAAATATTTATTGCATCGAAAATTTTAGTTCTTTTTTAAATTATTATCTTTTGCTATCACGTCTTTTACTCTGAAGAGCAGACTATGAAGTGAACTGATCTGTTTAAGAAAGAGAAGGCTTTAAAAAGTTTTTTTTTTTCAAGTATTTCAGTTCTATTATTCAGTTCCGTTATATCCAGCACAACAAAATGAGAGTTTCTGGTTCTTGCGTTCCTTTCTTTATATGATGAGCTTTGGCAAATCACAAATCTCTGTCACGTGGCCTAAAACAATTTTTTTAAGAGGTGGGATAATAGTGATTTCCTTAGCAGTATTGCTAATTAAGTTCTGTAAGAAAGAAGGAAGAGTTCCCCCCTCCTGCTGGAAATAGCCGTGTGGATTTGCCTTTCTGTTTTGTTTTTTTAAGTCAGTGTGGCTTATTCGCAACCAGGTTCAATAGCAGCCAATACTAACCAGGAGCTGCTGAAGCCTAGCATAAGTTATCTTAAGGAGGACATAATTTGCAGAGAGTTCGTAGTGAAATGTGTCAGGATTTCAGGTGCTGTGTTAGCTTGTGTTATTATGCCCTCACCTCATATACGGTGGAGCTCCTCCTGTTTTATACAGGTATGCCCATGGTGATCATCTGGCTTCACATATGTAATACCCCATTCAACCTCAGTGTCCAATTGTGCCACAGACTTAAAGCGGCAGTGAAGAACACTGGTTTGCTAAGGAATCTACCTAGTAGTCTGATGTTACCTCATTATTGACTTGTCTTTTTGACTAAAAGTTATGAACATGCAGAGCATTTGTTTCCGAACTTAATGTCTCCTTCATTATTTCATTGTACTATTGTCTCTGACAGTAACTTTGAAGCCTGTATTTATTTAAGCATGTATATCTGCACATTTCCAGCAGATGGCAAGATATCCCTAGGCAACTGTCTGGGAAACACAGTTGTATGTACAATGCTTAGAAGTGCCAGTTCTTTATTTTAATGCTACAGGCTGTTGAGAACTGTTCTTTAAAAGCTAGTTTAAAGGGGAAAAAATTATTTGGTGTTAATGATAGTATTAATAACTAATTAATAAATAGTACTGCTTCAGGGGTCAGATATTTGTACTAATGTCTGTTAATCTCACTCCAGTGCAAGTTTTTTCTAGCTGTATTTTCCTTTTTAAAATTCTAAAAAAACATGTGCTACTTAATGCGTTTGGAAACTCTTAGACTATGCTGTACAGCTGTTTTAGTGCCTCTAACAAGAATGTAGTAAACTTCCTTATCTCCTTTTTTAGTTGGTGTCTTGAAAGAAAGAGGCTGTGGTTGCGTAGGAAAACTGTGTTGTAGTGATACACATTCCTTGCTGTCTTGGCTGGCCCATTATTCAGAGAATAATTTGTCCTGCATGCTTAAAAAAAATGAAGAACCTAAATACCTCACTGAATCCACAGAACAAAACCAAAATAATTTATTCCAGGCTTCACATGGAGAAAGTAGTGTCTTTAAGCCTTTTCAGTGAAAGGACTAATATTCCAAAACCTCTTGGAGCATTTTCTTTATGTGCACCACTCAAAAGAAACAACTAATTGTCAAATATAATTTTATACACTACAGCCAGGAGGAAATAAAAATATTTCTGGATTGAAAAGTTATCTGGCTTGGTGAATACTGTGAAATAATTTGATATCGCAGGTGTAGTACTTGTAACTAGTATTTTGGCACAAATATCTGCAAAACCAGCAGAAAAAACTAACAATGTACAGTTTTTTTTTCTGTTTGTTTTTAGGTCAGAGCAAACCATTTTCTCTTCAGCTGGACTTCAGCATAACCAAGAGACAGAAACAAATTTTATCTTGTCGTCTTTGCTCATCCTGCTTAGAATCTGTAAGGCATGCTTTTGTGTATTGAATGTTATTATATTTTAACTCTCGTGCCTATTGTTTCCACTGTGCATTTGCCTCTTTCTGATCTACTGATAGATGCATTTGTCTAATGGAAAAGCATTTTAACTTTTCCAAATAGCTGCAACCTCCCTTTGCAAATCATCTCAGCAGTTCTTTTTTCACATTTTGATGTACAGATCTGTTTGAGTGCTTGTGCTTTATATTAACCTATTGTTATTCTGCCAGCAACAGCTGCTGCGGAAAGAAAGAGAAAAAGGAGTATCCTAATGCTTACCCATTCATACTATGTGCTTCCACTTGTACAAGTTGGTATTGTAAAGATAAGTACAGATCCAAAAAACGTGAGTCTGTGAATCCAGGCTACAAAAAATGGGAGAGAGATTTAAAGACGGTGCTGGGTGTTTTGCTTGCGTAAAAGAAAGCTTAGCCAATTTATAGCCATTAAAAAGAATGGTTTTGCTTAGTAGAGTGCAGTAAGCGGTGTTTTGTGTTTCAGCATATGAAGTTCATGCAGTTTGGTTAGTAAACAAATATGGTGGCTTATTCTTGTGAACGGTACTTTTGGTTAAAACAAGTTAAATCACAAGTGGAGCAACTCTTTAAATATTTATGAAGCACTTGTGCAACACGGGCATTGCGATATTTACCATATTAAAATGTTCATTTAGTGGAGAAAGGGTTATAAAATCAGATGAAGAATGGTCTGAAACAAGATATCACATTAAAAATAATTGAGAATCATCACAGAAAAGAAGATTTATTGAGTAGCAAGGTTTATTTTTTCTGTAGCTCAGATCACAAAATTGTTTTTCACTAGATACTCTTGAATCCCAGGGTTTGAGGAACCAAAGGATCTTGACTGAAAGGGATACTCACACTCACTAAGGAACCGTTACGGCAATAAAGAGAATTTTTCAAGGCAACTTAATGATACACATAAAAATCTGCTAGAATGCCTCAAGTTAGTTCAAAGTTAGTTCTGCCAATGTACCATCAGATGATCAGTGTTTTACTAAAACAGGCATGCTCATAGATTGCTCACTGTTTTGAGATTTTCATGTTGAAGTGCTTTGTCTTCATCTTTAAGACTTGACTATACATTAGTTTAGATAGTCTGTCCGATAACCGTTATCATCGTGTATCCTAGATCCTAAAGGGAAAAAGCTCCGCTATTTAACCCAGTGAGGACTACTGAGTTTAACGTTTAAGGTGCTACTGCTTGGTGCTCATTCCAGGAGTAGGAGAATTGCAGATTACTGAGAGAAGCACTCCAGGTCTGCTGGTTAAGATGTGAGTGGGAGGCAAAGGCGCTATTGGACTGAAAGCGTAACATGAATTATCAATCATACCTAAGAGGCTCTTAGCTCACTATCACTGCCAGTTGACCCATCGCATCTCCAGAGCACTATCTCTGGCTTACAAAAGGCTTTGCTTTGAAAGAAATATATCTCTTCAGAAACAAAGATCAAAGAATACGTATTTGTTATGGTTCGTTTTATTTCACAGGTGAGGAATTCAGCAGGGATCAAGACTCTGTACTTGCAGTTTGGGGGCTATTGTTGCTACATTGATGTTTACATATCCCCTTTCCTGGGTGTGAGAAACAGGGAGGAAAAGCTCTCTGTTTTAACTTTGATAGTTCAATGAACACATCAGTTTCTGTAATTAATTAGCAAGTGGCTCAGCTAGGACCTTTATTGCTTAAATGACTAAAACTATTGGAAATGTTCCTACTACTGCAGGTTGTTGAAGAACCATTGCTCTATATGGACTTCTCACAGAATAGATTATGTACAAAGTTACTCTTACAAATTAGACAGAAAGATATATAGCTGTAAGTTTTTAAACCTGATGACTGGGTGGCAAGACTTGCAGATTTTTCTACCTTTTCTTTGCTGCAATTACTTTTTAACTGCTCTATACACAAAGTACTTGTATGTTTCCGACAAGGTTGACCAAAAAAATCCTTCTCCTTTTCTCCCTCCTAAATGCTTCAATTAAGACATCATTATGACGACTAGTTCTTAAAGACAATTGTTGAAAAAAAGGGGGCAGTTGGTACTAGTTTTACCTCAGCAGAAGACAGGTATCCTATTACTTGTATTAGTGACTTCAGATCTTCAGCTATATTAGGACCTGTCAACTTTCCAAGGTTTTAAAGATTTAGTAGGGATTCGAATGATGATTTCAGACTATGAACTAAACAACAGATAAATTGGGAGAGACGGCTACTATCTTCAAATATATGTGAAACGTGAGTAACCAGTTCTGTGTCACTCTAGAATGAAAATGC
>JANHGO010001335.1:0-34809 GCA_024606505.1 Aquila spilogaster | reverse complement strand
TTTTTCAGTAAATCACCTTTCCTCCTCAGATCGTTGCCACTGTTTTGTTTTCAGGCCCATCTCTTTTTTTTTCTTTTCCCTTTCACCCTCCCCTTTCCTGGGGTGTGGGCCCGTGGGTCTCCTCACCGCCTTTGTCATGGAATTGGGCCAAACCAGCCCTTAAACCGTTGACACTATACCACTACCAGAACATTTCTATGAGGTCAAATAGATAGATAAAAACTAGGGAGATTCAGTGCCAGCTAGTCTGCAGATTGGAAGGAAGATCAGATAAGCTGTTTGGGTTACAAATCAGTGGTAATACAGTGAAACATTGTATGCTGCAAAAATTATATGAACTTCTAATTGGATGAAATAATGTGTTGAGTATGTTTATAAATAACAAATTTAATTATGTATTAAAAGCCTATGTATATAATTAATATATATGTGCATGATATAATCAGTATTGGTCTTATAGTGTAGTAGAGTCTACATACAGACCTGTTCGTATGTTATTTGTACAAATACATACACATTAATTGTGACATTTTTGTATTAAAATGGAGTCCTTTATGTTTCAAAGATGAAAGGGGCAAATCATCTCATCTATAGAATTACTTAGAATGTGTTTATTCTGCTTTCCATCACAATCACTGGACACCAAAAGAGATGAATACTATACATTTCCTGACAAAATCACCTTACAGATTTATCTTTCAACTAAGCTTCATAAAGTATATTTGTGCAATATCTTATAGTATATCACAGCAAAATAAATACGCAAATTCTTTTCCAATTACAGGCTTTGATGTACAGAATTTCTCTTGAGACTTTCCTTCATGTCTTCATACTGAAATTTTATTTCAATTCTGAAACTAAAAGATAATTTTTTTCTAAGAAGGATTTCTGATCAAAAGATTTAACAACAGCATATTGCAGTACCGTATGAAAAACATACTATCAATCCAGATCACAATACCCACATTTATTTTAAACTTGTAGAAATATTTTGAAGTATATTTCCAAAATTCTCAGCTTGAAGAATTATAAAGCATTTAGATTATCAAACTGCTGTAACAAAATGGTTTAGTGTAGGGGAAAGAGGAACAAAGCATATGTCTTTGTTAGTCTTTGTTAGTGATTGGTTATTTATTTGTACAAAGGTTGCTTGTGTAATAGAATTCCATGCAACTCTGTGTCTATCAAGTTGAACTGCTGTCTCTCCAAAAAGTATTGATGCCTCAATAAGTAAGATCTCTCAATTCCTCCAGTTCTGTTCCTGTTAGATGTGTTCTGGGTTCCATAATACATGACATTCTTGGAACATTAGCTTTTTTTTTCCCCATTGTGCCAGAAATTTGGTTAACCACTATGTGAAGCCATCTTTACTCCTTTCTGTACCTTTTGGGTATGTAGTAACAGCCCCTAGTAGTTTTACTCATCCCAACTTTTTTTTCCCATGAGATAGCTTGGTAAACACCTGGTTAAAGTAGTTCTTCAATTACTGAATGATATCTCCTCCTTAGAAAGGCTTTGCAGAGGTTAGCTATCCCCAGCTTCATTAGGCTGTTTGTGAGCTGGTATATCTGTCTCTGTATCTAAAGTACGTTATCAAGCTTCTGCACATCACTATATGAAAATCCAATTCTGCAAATGTTTTGTCCTTATTCAGTATCTCCAAAACAGCCCCGTGTCTTAAGTCATAAAGACGAAAGCACCACAGGAGTACTGCTGCTGAGGGTCTCTCAGTAGGAGAATGTCGATTCAGAAAAGATCTTGTTACTTATTGGCTGGTTAATTCTTGCTAGAATTCACAAATACATTTTAAGTTGCATGCTCTGTTAACAGAAGAGCCTTTTGCTAGGTAACTGGAATGTAGATGTAGAAAAGGTTATCTATTTAAGACATGGAACTAATATCTGGAACTAACTTCTGCAGTTGCTCAATTTGAGCCAATTTAGGGACTTGACCCTTGTGACCTCCTTACCGTGGGATAAAATCTTGCAAACTAGACCAGAGATACTCTTTTAAAACTGTTTTCTCAGAAAATTTGATATTTTTTATCTCCAACAACTCCCAGTTCTTAAAATCTAGACAAAATACCTCTATGTTTTAGCAGAGGAAAATAAGTTTTTCAGTCTGTAAGAGGTACTACCTAGAAGATACACCCAGAAGAGCTGAGGACAAAGCATCAGTAATGAGGGTGTCTGAGGAACATCACCTGACCTAGAATTAGAGATATTAAATCCTTCTGTGGCTGCCCAACCATTTCATATGAATAATCTCTAGGTTTTAGAACATAATCTATATAGGGAATTTTGTGGCCAAAGATATTAAAGGATGATGTCTTTCTGAGCAATTACAGGCCAGAGAAAATAACATGTTCTTAACCTTCTTATGGGCTGCAAAATACACTTAAATAACTCTTAACTCTTTGTTTCTTAAAAGAACAGAAGAAAATTTACTTCAATATATTTAACAAAGCAATTGTATTGTTTTCTACATTATAAGTAAATATTTCACTCCAATTCAGAAATACACCTTTCAATATTCAAACAAATTTTTGGAATTAAGTCTTCATTATATGTGAAATAAATTTTACACACAAGGTATTACTTTTTTTTAAGGGCTTCAGATTTACTTAGCTTTAGAAGTTTTCAATAAAACCCTGTAAAAAAAAAAACCAGTCAAAAAATAGTGTTTTTTTTCCTTCACGAGCAAGAGGTGCTACACATTAATAATCAAAGTTCAACCATAAATTTAAAAAAATGATGGATTAAACAGATTTTCCTATTATTAAATCTGCAGACTAAAGCACAATCAAACCTAACGGTTTCTAAGTATGACTTGCCTGTGTTAATTTACAAAAAAAAAATGCAGCTAAAATTATTGTACATTTTAATGGGCATCCTCTTTGTTGTTAATAGATTTGCTGGGTGGCTAGCTTCATATTATTTATTTGATGATATTATATTTTCAGTGTTGCATGAGAATTGTTAAATATCTACTTCGGGGGCAACCTGTAAAGGTAGAATCAAATAAGACCTATTTAAAGAAGTCATTATAACATCATTTGGGTAACCATTGGCCACGAGAGTATTAATTGCACCCAAGTAGACAAGTAAATTCATGTGCCCAGTTTGCATTGGAGATTATAGTCTAGGTGGCTTCAATCCCTAGGAACTCCTCTGGGTATCAGATTTAACCACTATTCCAGTGAGATCACTGTCCTCACAGAGTGATATCCATGTAGGCTACCTTTCTGACATGGAAGAATGCACAATGGCACCAAATTCAGGCTTCAAACATTTTCAGTTGGCAGACCCAATAGTATTCTCAAAAAATATTCTATAATATTCTAAAATATTTTAATTCATAGATCCACAATCTTTATATTTTGTGTTTTAAAATTCTGCATTAAAACAGATTGAAAAAAATATATCATTCAAAATGTTGATATTTAAAGCAAAATAGAGATTCAGTTACATTTTTCTCAAGAAAGGTCAGTTTTATAGACAGATGAATGCACATTTCTTTTTCATTTTGCAATTATGCTAGATGCAGCACATTTCATATTAAATGATTAAAAAATCCGATATGACAACATAAGACTTAAATTGGAGTAGAACTTTTTTCTACTTGAAATCACAGATTTTTATGTTTTTTTTTTTATATGTATACTGGACTGGCAGATAATACCTTAGTAACTGCTATGAATTTATGGCATTTTTTTAATGCTGCCTTTTCTTTGAAAATTTTGAGATCTTCTTGCCATTAATCTCTTTGGTCTATCTTACCTTGAGTGAAGGAAATTTCGTGCTGGCTGGCAGATACCCACCTGTGAGAAGAGGTAAATTATGTAAATTGTGCTTTCTCACAGAGGATCACAATTATCATAACAGATGAAGCAATCAAGTACATTTATATGCCTGTTTCTGAAGAACATTGTAAGTTATCTCTATCTTACAATTTTAGAGATTCTATAGGAGATTTATTTATCTTTTAGTATTCTACCATCATTTTTTCTCTGTCCAAATATTTTTGTTGCTACTGTACACAATTGAAATAATTGATATGAATGTTATATTTATAATTATACTAATTATTTTATTCAAACTTCAAAACCTCAATGAAACCTATAAGTGAATTTATATTGTCATTTCAGAAATAGTTATAGTAATTGCATTTTTTTTAAATTAAAATATGATTTTGTAATAGTATAGAAAGAGCTAAATTTTACCCCTTTCCACTGTCTTTCGCTAGTGGAAAGAGGTTTCCATAAACTTTGACAACAAGATGCTAATCATAAAGGTTATTAATTTGTCTCTTTTTATGTTTCATTTACATCTGCTTGAAGTCTTATTTCCCAGATCGCTTCCAGTGCTTATTTACCGAAAAATAAAATCTCACTACAAAAGTAACAGGAAGAGATAAATTAAGTAGTAAATAAACCCAGACATCCTTTACTTCTGACTCGAGTTTATTGGTGTGCAAACTGTACAGTATCAAACACGTGAAAGGATGACTGGCAGCTTCTTGAGTGCTCTGTCCATGTGAAGAGAGGGGAACTTCAAAATGAGTAGAAAACCCTAGCCAGAAAGTGCAGAAAAATGCTAGCATTGTGTAACCATCTTCTTCTAGTCACTTCACTATGACATCAGGAATGTTTTAAAGATATTGGATAGCTGAATAATTTGACAGTCTCACAACAAACTCAATAGTGATAAAATATGCTCAGTGGTGGTAAAAGCCATGGAAATAGTCTCTCTGTTCTGCATAACTGATCATCTCCTGGTGTTTTTGAGATAGCCAGATAGACAGAGAAAGCTGTGGCTAGCTAGTATGGTTCAGAAGGAAAGCGAAGGGAAGGAACTGTTTCAGTTAGGCCTGGTATAGAGTATAAATCCTCCATGGTATCTAAATTGAGAATTCTCTCAGGTAGTCCTCTGAACAAGGAATAACCTATGCTACACAGATATAAAGAAGATGTTGCTCACTACAGGTGCCATGAAATTAGGTATGTCAAAATCCACAGGGAGTTGTGTCTGGAGAGCGAGAAAGAATGTCAGACTTCAGCATCCATTGGTTTTTGGGTTTTGTGTGTATTTTTTTCTGTATAGTGCATTCCATGTGAAAATTTCATTGTGCTGGATCTTTGGACCTTTGAAATGAAAAAAAGGAAATTGTTTCTAGGCTTACAAAATTTTTGATTTACTGGAGAATAGCAAACTGAGTCTGAAGACTGGCCTGTCCTGCAAAGCAACAGATTGGAGGCGATGTTATGAATGCCTATGCACATATGTTAACAGAAACATGAGGGTTTCCTCTGATATCTAATATGAAACGTACTCTGAAGGTATTTGTCTAGGTAAATTATTGTAAGACTAATTTATTCTCTGAAGAAACCATCTTAGAGTGGATGATAAACCAGCCATATTTGTGTTTTACAGCCTGAAAGACAAACTATCCTGGGCTGCATCAGCAGAGGGGTGGCAGCAGGTGCTCTGCTTCATCTGGAGTACTGCGTGTCCAGGCCTGGGTCCCCCAGCACAGGAGGGATATGGGGCTATTGGAACAGAGGAGGGCCATGAAGAGATCAGAGGGCTGGAGAACCTCTCCTATGGAGAGAGGTTGAGGAATCTGGGCTTGTTCAGCCTGGACAAGAGAAAGCTCCAGGGAAACCTCACTGCAGCCTTCCATTACTTAAAAGGATTATAAACCAGGAGGAGACTGACCTTTATATGGGAGATAGTGATAGGACAAGGGGGATGGTTTTAATCTAAAAGAGGGGAGATTTAGATTAGAAGTTACAGGGAAGATTTTCACTCAGAGAGTGATGAGGTGCTGGCACAGGCTGCCCACAGAAGTTGTGGATGCCCCATCCCTGAAGGTGTTCAAGGCCAGGTTGGATGGGGCCCTGGGTAGCCTGATCTGGTGCCAGATCTAGCAGTCAGCAACCCTGCCCATGGCACAAAGTTGAAACTGGATGATCTTTAAAGTCCCTTCCAACTGAAGCCATTTTATGGTTCTATTATATCCTAATGCTTTCTTGTTTTAATTTAACAGCACCATGTATTATTTCCTATTGCTCTCTATCTAATATATAGTTTTCTTTTGGGTGAGTTGGCAGCATCCTGCACTTTGATGGAAAGATATTTTACATCTTTCCCTTATTTGCGTTTGGCTTGCATTCATTATCCTGATAGATTCCTCTTGAACTTGTTACAGGTAGAGATAGAAGAGATAAGCTGCCCAATTTAAGCTTTCAATGTTTTGTTCAAAAGCCAGTACACATTTTTGTTTTTTTAACTGAGAAATATTTGTAAAATTAGATCGATTTCAGAGTCCTTTGTCCTCATTTTACTCTTGTGTACTTGAATAATTTTCAGTACATGGTTTTTGTTTACTGATGCAAAATCTCTCAATAAATTTTCCATTAAGCTGCCATTAGGATATGTCTTCTGTGCAAAACTGTTTCTCTGGGAGAGGTTTCCATTATAGATTTAATTAATTTTCAGTATGAAGTCTGAAGTTACATATTAAGTGCAATCAACATCTTGAACCATTTTTTATGAGATAGGTAGTTCACAGTACGTTGAAAATGCAGCACTGAAGAATTATGAGTGTCTAAGGAGTAATTATTAATTCAGTAATTCATTTGATGCCTGAGGTTGAGCAGCTTGTCCTCACTCTATCTCAACTACAGAAATTGAATTTACTGTATAAAAAAACCATGAACCCTAAGATATAGGGAGGGGCTACTGAAAGTGTCCATTCTGCATTTAACCATTCTTCAGTGATTTCAAATGAAATTTTAATGCTATGTAATTTTTTGTAATGTTTACATATACTTGTAAACAAATCAATAACTTCTGTACTACATGATCTTTGAAGGTCAATTCCAACTGACTTTCTGGATGAAAAATGTTGACTCATGCATTGGAAGATACATTATAGAGATATGGTACTCTGGCCTGAATTGAAGGAGTGTTAAAAGTTGCTGTGGCTCAGCACTGGAGAGAAGCAACTTCCTGGGCAGAACCTTTCATAGGATCATAGTCCCATGAGATTCCGAGTATAGGGTCTGTCCAGTGCCTCTACCAGAGGCTAAGGAGGAGGAAAACGTGTCCCTCTGGGAAGATTAGATTCCTAACTTTCCAGGGGAGTTAGGAAAGGGTAAGCAATCTTTAGTTGGCTGGACCTCCTTTTCCCTTCTTAGAGATTAATGTTTCCTTTTAATCTTTTTTTTCACATGTATTTTGTTAAGAAAAACTGTTAAAATGGAAGTCATAAACAAGGTGGGAAGTAGTATTTCAGAGAAAAGCAGTAAAGAGTGCATAGTAGCTGAGAATTTGCTCTATCAAATGCTGTTATTGTGCTCTTTTTATCTATTGTAGTTTCCATGGAAATAAATTGGAGGCATTACTTTTGGGATGACCTATGTAGAAAAACAGAGTCGTGGTTTCTATCACTGTATCAACCTGAACTCCCTTAGAAACAGAAAGAAAAAAAGTTCCCCAAAATATCTTTGTAGTCAATGTGCTGAAACAGTGAGTTATCTTATTTTCAGAAGAATTTTATGATTCTGTTGACACAAGTGGATCAGTCTCTGGATATATCTTTAAGAATTTCTAATTTCATTTGAAAATTACCACTGAAGCCTATTAATCTATATTTGTGGATTTTTTCATTCCTTTCTAATAGGTAACAGAACATTATTACATTCTATACTGAGTTTTAAGTAGCCTGCTAGGGAAGAAGCCTGAGCACTGGGCTGCCTGGAGGAGATTAATTTTAGATACAATATTAGATGAGGAAAAATAACTATTTTTTTAATGTGAAAACAGTCTATAAAAGTATTTTTTTAATTTCAAAAGAATGAGTCATGCTCTTCCTAATAAGATGTAGCCAAGTTTCTAATGAGGTTGAATATGAGAGTCTGTTCCAGTTACCTGTGGTACTGGGTGAAATAACATGTAATAAATTGCGAAGTTGTAGTGGTTTAACCCATCAGGCAGCTCAGCACCACACAGCTGTTGACTCACTCCTTCCCAAGCAGGATGAAGAAGAAAACTTGGGGTTGAGGAAAAAACTCTTTGGTAAGGCAGAAAAGGAAAATGGAAACAAAAATGTATTAATGACCATATATGAATATATCCACAGTGCAGTTACTTGCCTTTCACTGACCAACACCCAGCTAACAATACAACTGCTGGCTGACCAACTCCTTGCCAGCAGCACAGTGTCTCTCCCTCTGCTGACCAAAGCCTAGCAGCTCCCAAGCAGCAGCTGCCCCTGGCCAACTCCCCACAGATTTATGGCCTTCTGTATGATGACACATGGTATAGAACAGCCTCTTGCCTAATTCAGCTACCCCTGCTCCTGCCATCATGGCAGTGGCTCTTCTCCATGGAGAGGCCCAACTCAGCCCCAGGTGAGCACCCATCACTCAGCAACAACCAAACATCAGTGTGATATTAACAATGTCTCAGCTGAAACCAGGACAAAAGTCATCCAAAATAATACTTTCAGTACCATATTTCTTGAAAGATGAAGTGTATGGGAATTGCTAGATCATGACCTCAACCAATGGTTGAGCACCAGGTGAGAAGGTGTGGCTAACCCAGGGAGCTCAGGTGCAAGTGATGCACTTGAGCTACTGGATACACCCTGGGTCCACCCCTCCTCACTCTCATTTAAGGGTTAGCATCTGAGGGAGCAGCATCTTTATCTGGAGGTTGTGTTCTTCTTGAGCTATCAGCAGTCCTTGGAAGGGGTGAGCTACCTTCTTCTGTATTGCTTTCTAAGCAGAATTTAATGAATATCTTTGTAAGTGTGCTCCTATCCTAGTAGAAGAAGCTATTATTGCCTTCTATTGCTCCACGTTAGCTATCAGAATATTTACTGTATATAATGTTTTTCCTTGAAGGGTTTTTGATCAGTTAAATTGCTTTGTGGAAGGAATGTGCCTCAAAGCATTTAGCTTTACACTCACATATATATATATATATAATGTTTGAGAATATGAACTTTGTCTTTCAACCTATGTAGTGCAGGATCTGGCGGAAGAATCTCTGAGACTGCCTTGAATTCCTGTCAGGAATGGTCCTGGAACACTTCATCAAAAGCTTTGTTCTGATGGTGGCAGGAATTCACTCACTTGCTTTGTCTGTAATTAATTATCTCAAAGGTGTTGATTGCCTCAAATCAGCCTGGGAGTCTTTGGCTTACCCGGGGGGTGACTAAATGTGGTGTGCATACACACAAAAACCACAGTTTGAACAGAACAGAAACTTGAAATTCATCCCTAGGTCACAGTTACAACTCAAATGCATGGGTTCTGCAATCCAGTAAATATAAAAAGAAGTCTGTTACGTATTTGGTATCCATAGCCTGAGGTTAGAAGGAACTAGTTAGGACTAGCTTTTTCCAAGACTAGAGTAAGTCTGTCTATATCTTATACAAGTGGAGGTAGTTCACATGCAGAAGTCACCTCACTCACTTGCTGTACCTTTCCTGAAAACTTGGTTCATATTTCCCTTTCTCTGCAGAGATCAACTTATGTTTCTCTGGAGGAATGACCAAAACACAGGCTATAAATATTCTCAGATATGATCATTTTTTTTTCAGTCTTGATGGTTCATATAACAAACTTTGGACTGTTTGTTATGGGAATCGGTGTCAGAGAGTTGTTGGTTCAGAGTGGGAAAGGTAGCAAATGGGAATGTGGTAACTTAGTAAAGAAGGGATCTGGCAGCTTCCAGCTTTAGACTGCTAGGAGAAACTTACGTGAAATATTTCACGTAAGTTTCCACACCACCCTGGGTGGCAGCGTTAGGTTCCGCTGCAGGGCTGTGAATACAAGGCACGCGTCAAGCTACTGAGCGTTCTGCAACACATCAGGTGGAAATGGAGAAACACACGTTAAATGAAGGAGAACTTTAAGATACAGTTCACAGGCAACCAACTTAGTTTTTTAAATGGCTGATTGAGGAGTCAGGAGGAGACTTTCAGGGCTGCTCTTTTGAACTTGGAAGACTATTCTACTTATGTCCTCTCCTGTCTTTAAATGAATGAGAAAAAAAGAGTATCCACCAGCAGGTTACTTTGTTATTTCAGTTCAATGTTACTAACTACAAATGAGCAAAGTAACTCATTAGATTGTGTGCAATTGGCTGACGGACAGTCATCCAGATCATGAAGGAAGGTCAACAAAGATAGAAAAACACCTTCCACTGTAGTCTTCATACACAAATTTAACGTTGTTGTTGATAAACTCAGTTCTATTTGTACCATTTCCCGGTAGCTTCTGTAATGCAAACAGAATGACTTAAAATGTCTGACATTATCTCTCTTGTAGATATTTGTTTACAGTAATCATGGAATAATTGCTTTTTGTGTGCCTATCAGTTCTTTACATGCATATAGCACACTACTACCTTTTTTTTTTATGTCTCAGTTTGGCTGTTCTGCATTTGCACTGCTTTAAGGGGGCAGTATGTCTTTCACACAGTCACTTTTGAAATTGGCCCCTTCTGCATGTTTTGTTTCATTGTATAAATGTAAACACTGGAGGATATTAGTGCAAAGCTTTAGTCAGAGTATTTCTGACCTGGGGAGACTGATGCTCTAACAAATTTTTATCTCTTTAATTTTGTATTTTATGACAAGCTAAAGCCCATGGTCTGCATGGCTTTTATTGAGCTTAAATATGCACCCTGGCAGAGTAAGCAATTATTTTCTTTAAAATGGATGCATGAATGTGGAAAGGAGATCCTGATTTAACTCCAAAAAAAGAAAGTTCATTATATGTTACAGCATTTAAGCAGTTGTTTGTTACTTGATAGTTTTTAAGTTCTCACTTTGTACCAAAGTAGACACCCTGTATTTTAAAAATATGTTCATGAACAGCAGTACCAGAAAGGTCTTCATTTGGCTTTGGGAAGCTCATACGTGTTCATGTTTCTTGCTGAAAATTGCCTTTTCAACCTGAAAACTGATGCTTTTTATGTGCTTGATAGCCAGAAGATGGTTCAAAGATCTGTGTTTCAGGAAATAGATGTTTGCTTTTTAAACACAGTGGACAGTAAAAGATGAGAAGCAAAACAGAAAACTAACTCATCAATAAAATAATAAACAATAAAACTTGAACTTTGAACTTGACTCCAGAATTACCAGTGTTGTGAAAGCTTACAATTTGGTGAGTTTAAATATACTCTCAGTTTGGTAGAGGTTCTCTTTAGAAATAATTTATCATTCACTATCAGGACATTTCTTATCTTAGTATTTCAAAGGAATTACTACAATTTTTTGTTCATGTACAAATGAGTTGTATACAAAATCAGAACTGTTTTCAGCACTTACTTGTTTTCCTAGCAGCATAATGAAAAAAGAGAACCACAGGCTTGAATTATTATTGTTTTGTTTCCTAGTTACCTCATCCAGCTGTGCTAAAAAGTGATTGCATCAGAAAACCAAAATCCAGTATGTGATTTTCTTAGTGAGTAGGCACAACACTATTGATAACCTGTGGTATTAAACTGCAGCTTCAAATTGAGAGATAAAATCCTTAGAATTAAGTACCCTAATTAAACTTCATGTAACGTAAAGGAAAAATGTACCTTTTTTCTTTTCTCAAGGAGAATGTCTTACAAGCATGCCTTTAATGTGGTGTATTAATGTAAGTAATGCAATACCAAAAAAATCTGTACTAGGTAGTAAATGGTAGAAGACTTCTGTATATGAAAATACAAGGTATCACATTCTTGTCCCAGTACTTAGTCTAGGCAGAGTGACTGCCTAAAGCAGGGGAAGAAAAGAATGTAACTTTTTTTTAGTACTTTATCCATTTGGAATTAATTCCAAACTGGGCGAGATCTGGCATGTGCATTTAAACTCCAAGAAGTACTACACCACTAGACAAGACTTGCAAAAATGCCTCAAGATATTTGTATTACTGTTATTGGAAATATATATGGAACTTCAGTCTGTGGCATTTTCTTTCTGAAGAGTACTGCAAAATTGAAGTGAAAATAGAGCAGGCGATTTGCTCTGCAACCTATTACAATGGAATAATGTGAATATAATGATTTTCTTATTTTCAGGAGAAAGCAATGCATGACATGACTTTTATTTCTGGGAAGGAATTTAAGAGTCTGAGTTATGTAGAAGCAGTTGTTAATACATGTTTTAATTATACATCAACTTTGATTTAGTAATATGCTTCAAGGTAGCACTGCATATACATATTATATGGGCAATTTTACAGTTCAAGTTTGACAATGAAATGAGAGAATTAGCGCGCTGGGACTCTTATAACTTAATTTGTGAAAACCTGTAGCAGGCAGGAACTTGGTATTTATATGTCCAGCAAAATACAGGGTGAAGAACTTAACCATATGTTCTGATCTTATGATAAAAATAGCAAAATAATAATTTCAAGTATACTTGTTTCTAAAGAGAATTATCGTTAGGACAGTTTGATAGTTTTGTCTATACAGTGAAGCACATCTTGAAGATATAACCGAGGGAAAAAAAAGTCATTGTTACTGTGGTTGATTTAACTGCTGCTTTTCAGGATAAATGCAGAAAAGATTGTATGCCGCTATCACCGTTGCTTTGTTCTTGTGAAAAGTATGTAAAAAAAGTAAGGTTTGCTTTAGAGAACCATTAAAAATACTGGTGAATTAGAATGAAAAAGAAAACAACCATATTGTTGTATAAAAAATGAGACCTAGAGTATTTATTCCATTATCCAGTGTTGGATAAAGAAATTTTCCCTTATTCCTGATCTCTCTTGAATTCAAGAAAAACAGGCTATTCCACAGTAAAGAGAAAGTCCAAAAATGCTTCCTTTGAGTGACGTTTGCCTTAGAAATTATAAACTAGCTTTTAAGCTTAGTGTTAACAAGATTCAGAAATGTGCAAAGGAAACACGTCTGAAAATTATTTTTCTTCCTCTACAGATGGATCTTGAGGTATAGGAACAGCCTGCAGCCTACACTATGCTCAAACAAAAGGCTGATTTCATTGGAGGAAGTTTTACAGATAACCACAATCAACTAAACTTGCTGAGGCAAGCGCTGATCAAGAACAAATGGGCTCGTATGAGGATGAGGTTCATATGTTCTAGTACGCACTTGTGTATTTTCATTATCTAAACAAACTTATTCCTGAAAACCTCCGGTATTTGTCCTGTCTTGATGATTTTCTGTTGTTGACATTTTGCTGCTACTTGTTTTTTCTGGTTTTTAAGAAGATTCCTCACATTAATGCTCTGCAATATTTTATATAGGTCACTCGAAGTAATGCCTCCTATTTATTTCCATGGAAATTACAGCAGATACAAAGAGCATAATAACACTACTTGATAGAGTTAATTCTTAGCTACAAAACACTATTTTCCAATGTAGTCACTGCCATTAATGGTTCATTTTTGTCAGTAATCTGCATTCCATGTTGGTAAAAAAATCTGCACTGCTAGTTGCTATTGCCTAATAGCAACCTGCTGTTGCTATTGCCACTGCTGAAGTATACCACTCACCACCTCACTTTTCTCACACCCACTTTGATCTCCATAAATGTTCCACAAATGTCAATGAATGTCAGTGGGTGCTATTTTTTCTGTCAAGGAATTCAGTAGCACACCCCTGCTCCATGTGTACTTCCATGTCAGGCACCATTCTATCAGACTGCCCCTCTGCAGCCATTTGTCACACAGCAACAAAATGTGATGGAATATAAGTGCAAAGGTTCAAACTCTACTGTCATAACATCAACATCCACCTCTGATGTCATGGACAAACATCATAAAACAGGAGGCATTACTTTCGGAGCAGCCACTGTGTGTGGACAGATACTGTTCTGGTTTTGGTTTACTTTCTTTTTAATTTAATTTTGGGTAGGTTGTTTTCAGGGTTGGGAATACTATGGTAAGGAGACTCTTGGCTTCTTAGTTATGTTAAGTGAATGGATTTCATGAATGCAGTGCTCAGCATCTTCAGTCCTGCCCTTTATAAAGAATTATCTGGCCATTTACTTTCTAACTAGAATAAGGATGTTTGTCACAGATCTCATCTGAGTAACTTTTCCCTACTTTAATTGCTGTCTCTAGGCACAAATGCAAGACTGAAAAGGAGAATAACCGTACTGCTTAATAAAATGAACATGAAACAGAGAGTGGTGATGATTCACAGGGTCTTCCCATGATCCTGTTGGAAGCCACTTTTCTGTGCCAGCCCTGTTATTTACCATGGCCATAGTCCGTGTGATTGTAGGATTACCTGGGGCTGATTCTCTGCTGATGACCTTGCTGTCTTTAGCCCAGAAGTATCTCAGTGGTCTTCATATAGAAATATATAGTTATGAATAAGTAGAGAGTATACATATACTCAGATATTTGTGTATATGTGATCACTTTATATAAATATACATACACACAAAGACTGCTCCAGAAGTAATGCCTCCTATTTTATTATGTTGGCCCATGATGTCAGAGGTGGATTTTGGTTACATGGCGGTAGAAGCTGAACCTTCCCCCCAACGTTCCATTACATTTTGTTGCAGTGTGTCAAATTGCACAGAAGGGCAGTCTGAGAAAATGTCTGACATGGAAATGCATACGAAGCAAAGGTGTGTCATTGAACACACCTTTCCACGTTCCATGTAGAAAATCTGACACCCACTGATGTCCACTGACACTTGCTGAACACTTATGGAGACCATTATTAAGTCTGGAGAGGGGTGGTCAATGGCTCAGTGTCTGAATGGTAATCAGTGTTGAGCAGTGTCCCCCAGAGATCAGTGCTGGGACCAATACTCTTTAATATCATCATTAATGTCATTGACAGTGGGGTTGAGTGCACACTCAGCAAACTTGCTGCTGATGCTAAGCTGCGGGGTGCGGTCGGCACATCAGAGGGATGGGGTGCCATTCAGTGGGTCCTAGACAGGATGAGCAGTGGGCCCAGGTGAACCTCATGAGGTTCAACAAATCCAAGTGTAAGGTCTTGCACCTAGGTTGAGGCAACCCCTGTTACCAATACAGACTGGGGGATGAAGGGATTGAGCTCAGCTCTGCTGAAAAAGACCTGGGGCTACTGGTGGATGGCAGCTGGACAAGAGCCAGCACTGTGCCCTTGCAGCCCAGAAAGCCAGCTGTATTCTGGGCTGCATCAAAAGCAGCGTGGCCAGCAGGGTGAGGGAGGTGATCCTGCTCCTCTAGTCTGCACTGTGAGACATCACCTGGAGCACTGTGTCCTGATGTGGAGTCCTTAGTACAGGAGAGATGTGGACCTGTTGGAGTGCATCCAGAGGAGGACCGCAAAAATGATCCAAGGGATGGAACACCTTTCCTATGAGGATAGGCTGAGAGAGCTGGAGCTCTTCAGCCTGGAAAAGAGAAGGTTGTGAGGTGACCCGATAGCGGCCTGTAAGTATCTAAAGGGGAGCTATAGGAAAGAAGGGAAGGCAGAAGAGACAGACTCTTTAGCAGGGTCTGTGGTGATAGAATGAGGGGAAATGGTTTCAAGCTCAGGGAGGGTAGATCTAGGTTAGATATAAGGAAAAAATCTTTTACAGTGACGGTGGTGAGGCACTGGAACGGGTTACCTAGTGATGTGGTGGATGCTCCATCCCTGGAGACTTTCAAGGTGGGGCTGGATCATGTCCTGGGCAACCTGACCTTGCTGTGGAGTCCCTGTTCATTGCAGGGAAGTTGGATAACCCTCAGAGGTCCCTTCCAACTCTAGGGATTCCATGATTCTATGACCTGACAATGGATGTGAGCACAGTGAGGGGTGGGTGGTGCATTTCTGCAGTGGTGTTGCAGCAGTAGAGCTGTCCTCTGCTGGTGCAGGTTTTTATGAGTGCAGCATGCAGGTGCTTGTTTGTTGCTTTTCAAAATGTTTAGCTAATGGTGGTGGCATGTTGGAAAATATTTTTTTGTAGCTGAGAATTTGCTCTATTAAGTAGTGTTATTGTGCTCTTTGTATCTGCTAGAGTTTTCATGGAAATAAATAGGAAGCATTACTTTGAGTGTGACCTACATATTTACACATACATATATATATATACTTAAAATTTACAAATATTTATTGGCAAACTATTTTTACCCTTATACATAGGTGAAAAATGTTATTTATATTTTCTATTTAAGCACATATTTATAAAAGTGTATGCATTAACATGGCTTGAGATTTTATAATAAACTTCATGACTGAAGTGTGAACATGAATAGAAAGAAAAACAAACAAAAAAATGCAGTCTTGGAACCGCCACTTAACAAGTCTGCTGAACAAACCCTGACCTGTGTGGGCTGGAGTGAGTTGAAGAGAGGGCTAGCAATGTGCCACAGGGAATGAGGATACATGGACTGGCTTGGAAATGTTCATGGTCCAAGAGGGTGGCATTGTGACCCTTCCCAAGAGGTTCTGCCTAGCCCCAAGCCCTGGGCAGTGTGCCTGTGGCAGCCCCTGGGCTTTGTGCTGTGCTGTATGGTGCTGGCAGTTCATTTGTCGGTGCTGCTGTCAAACATATTTGAGAAGCTATTTGTGCCTTCAGTAATTTTAGTGGAGTGCTCCAGCTCAACCCAGCCAAGGCACTGAATTGTGTTTAAAAATAGGTGCAAGTGAGTTTTCACTTTGATAAAAGTTTTGTGAGACTTACCAGTTCTGGCCACATGTTCATAACAGGACTTGATCGTGTCCATCACTTAACACCTGTGTCTTCCATTTTGAGAATGTGAGCTGTGGGCTGTGAATCTGAATGTGTCTCTTTTTACTTATCTGAAAAATGGTGATAATTGCACTCCATCTTATCTGTTCTTGCTTATATTGGGATCTGTTTCCATTTTCAGCTCTATGTGGAGAGTATGGTCTCCCTCATGCTACATATTGTTCTATTTTGACAGCGTGTATTCTCATCTGAATGTCTTTTGGCTGCCATGGTGGAGATCATAACCTATTTTTGCCCCTGAAGAGAGTAACAGCTTCAGTAGTTCATGATATTATGTCAATGAGCTTTCTGAATAGACTTGTTTAGCTTTCTCCAAGCATTTATTTGGAGTATGTCTCTTTAAAGGTGATTAATAACCTGCAAGTGACAGACCCTATGCTCCCAATTCTCTCAGAACATCGCTGGCAACTCCACTCCTGCATGTCTAATTTTCTTTCTGTTAATACTCAGTATGTGTTTTCTCTGGGTTCTTCGTGTTTCCAGGTTGCCTTTGATTAAGTTAAGGACATGTACATGTTACCATCAGAAGATTGAACCAAAGTCAGGGGCTAGAGCTATCGGGGCACTGTGGAAACCATAGGTGACAAAGGTGGCAGGTTGAAAGGTACTGCAGAAATCATAGCCTTGATGAAATAAGAGAGGAGACTGTTTCTCACCATAGTGGTGACTTCCGTCCTTTGTGTTCAAGAGAAGTTTAGATGTACTAAGGGACGTGGTTTAGTGGGGGTGATGCCTTCAGAGTCTCTCACAATCACTATATTTCTTCCTGCTTTTATGGTCACCTGTGCAGGTAGCCGTGCTGTTCCTGCAGCTATGTGGTGCTGGTGTTGTTAATGTCTTTCCTGTCCTCTGAAAAAACACTTTTCTAAACCCCTTATAACAAACTGGTTGGCCACGGAAGCAATTGTCAAAGTGCAACAAACTGCATGTGTATCTTCCAGAGGCTTGGGCAGGTGCAATTTGTCACTTGTTTATAGCTACTTTATCAGCATGCTGAACACCTTCTGAGCTTTTGTAGAAGCATTTTTTGACAAATAGGGCCAGTTACCACAGTGCTATAACAGTACTGCAAAACCTGCATTTTTAATTTCTTTCACTACTACGGATTCCTCAATTATTTCTGATGTTTTTCTTGTTGCTTTTCTTTTTTTTTGTTGTTATGGGAAGAAAATGAGTTCTGTTTGAAGATCTCACTAACCTCTAGATCTCTTATTTATTTTTTTAGCTGTGTATGGATTCACTGAAGAGAGTGGGGATCTGCAATATCTATACATGGTGGCCAGTACAAGATTTCCCCCAGCCTGGCAAATTACACTTCTTCCTGTACACATTTGTAGCTTCACATTTTACTTTTCATATTAGCTGTAGTGAAATTCTCAGATCTCTGCTGGGAAAGAAAGGATATATCAGTTGCTGTTGTTTCAGATATCTTCAGCTTACCTTCTTACCTCACTTCGTTTTCTCCTTCCTACTCTCAGATTTTTGATGTTGACTAATAAGTTACTTCTGATGGGCACCCAACACACTTTCAAGTTCCAGGAATTCCGAAATGAGATTTAGGGAGATTTGGAGATCTCATTATTTTCTTTTGCGTATGGGTTTAAGAACTATAACCATTAGACATTTTTATTTTTAGATAAATGAGTTTTCCACATCATCATAGAAGTTAGGATTTTGTAACTTAAGAATAAAAGACCAGATAAGCTGACTATAAAAATGACAGTGTTTCATTCAGTAGAGGCAGCAGAACTGGAGCATCTGGAATTATGTAACATCTGTAATACTATACCCTATTATCCAGTTATCTCTGTTCATGCAATTAGAATTTCCCCTTAAAATAAATACTGTAAGTGAACCTATACTCTGAACCACGGCAGTGGATATCTGCTTAATTTCAGTTTGCATGTCCTTGTACTGTAGCTGATGAGTATCAGCCAAGCCAGAGGGGTATGAACTAGCATAAAGTGTTATTTATCTAAGAATATTTTGTGAATATTCATTTTCCTTTTCAGAATAAGGTGAAATCGCTCTCCTCTGATGGGCTTCTATGCCAAGAATTTTTAAACACTATGCTACATGTAGCAAAGAACAGGCCACATGTAAAATAGAAATGCATAAATCAGGATGTAATTAATACTGTCTTGCCTCAAAGCCAAATTTTAACATACTAGAACAGTATAAACAGTAGCATACATGTAGTTTGTAAATGATGTTATGGCATAGTAAGGCATAGTGTATGCATACTTAGATGAGAGATGCGAACACCAAGGGTGCATGTGTATATTCAGGTGCACAACAGAGACAATCAGAAAACAGCTAGTTGTAAAATAAAGAACAAGATAAGCGCAAGAGACTACAAATACATAGGACATCCTTTTCATTATGCAAAAAAGTAGAAATATCTAAAGCAAATACAAGATAAGTAGTATCAAGAGCAATTGAGTACCCCCTTTTGGGAGGCATAAAGCTAGGTAAGATAAAAACAGCGGGAATCAAGGAAAGAAAAGAAATAGAATAGCATGCTGCAGTTCTGATTCCTGTCCCTCTCGTGCTCTCATCCTGATCTCAGACACTAAGACCACCAAGAACAACAAATCATCAATGTAATCTACATGATGTTATCTGTGTGGTATTATGTACTCATACTCAATATAGATTATGCGATAAAGAGGAGTAGTTTTGTATACATAGTGATGTTGATTAATACTTCTAAGTACTGTAGATAAGAACTAGTCATTAAACAAAGTATGTTGTAAATAAATGATTTTTAGAAGTTTAAAGCTGGCTAAGCTCTTGGTTTTCTGAACTTACCATGATGCTCTGCAATTCCTTAACTTATACTCATGTATTTATGTGTTGACATAAATGTATATATACGTATACAACTATATACACATATGCAGCTGCAGCATAAACATAGTCACACTGTGCATGTGCCTGTCCACCCATCCAGGTGGATAATGTCCCAGTTTGATTAGGAAGATATTACAGGAGGCTGTACAATACCTTGGTAAAATCAAACTCAAAATCTCCAGAACCTATTGAAGATGGTAGTGCATTGTCTTGTAAGGACAACTTCCAACTCTCTCAATAGCCCCAAATGCAGCCTACTTGATTCCATGGCCTTGTATGGGCCAAGGTAACCTCTGACTCGAGCAACCCTCATTTGCTGTTGGTAGTTCTTCTCCTGAAACCCCGTCATTAAGCTCGGGAATCTGGGAGACCTTATAAATGATTGGAAGATGAAATCAGTCAGTACCACTTCCTTATCTGTCAATAAGCTAACACTGCATCTAGTATTTCTTAGATGTTATAAAGGCAGAAGATGAACTGTTTGATCTAAATTTGCAAAGGAATATTACAAAACATATGCAAATATCAAAGTACTAGTTTTATAGTTACTTGATTCTCCCAGGAAGTCTGCAGAGGTAGCGTCAAACGTAGAGATTCAGGAACTGCAGATTCATGAGCTTATGTATAATGGGAGTCTGGAGTCCTTTTAACTGACTTGCATAGTAAAGACTTTTCAGTGAAAATGCACTGGAGCTTAGGTAGTGAATTTCCACTCTAGAATAGATAGTCCTTTCACCTTTCCCTTAGTCTTGTGTCTGCAACTTCTCTTTCTGACTTTTGCTTGGGTCTGATTCAGTTTGCTAAAATAATCATTTAATGTTGCTAGGTAAGAAAATATATACATATAATTTATGTATGTATGTATATATTGCTGACATTTTGGGAAGAAGAAGAGAAGGAAAGAAACTGACCTCTTTTAGTTGTACTGAGCTGTTAGATCAACAGAGATGTAATGCAACTTTGACTGTAGACAACCTGTAGATGCAACCTGGGATACTAAAGACAAACAGGAAAATTCCAGCATGTAACAAAGCAGCTTTAATTGGTTTTATCCACAAATGTTTGTAAATGTCATTATTTCAGCCATGTTAGCTCTTCTTGAATGGTTAGTCAACTGCTTAGAAAGGTTGTAACTTAAATGAGATGCAGAAGGCTTTTAAGTGCCACATTTTGCAGCATGTTGATAAATACTGCAGCTACAATGTAAAAATACACATTGTATTGTAAACACCACTGCATCATTTATTAAAATGTGAATTAACAAAGTCCATAGACTTTTTCCACTGCATTAGGCAATACTTGACTGTACCAGAGAGAACTTTACTGAGAAGTCTGCAGCAATAAGTTTTTTTTCACTAGCAGCTTTACCTCCATCTTCTCTTCTTTGCTGTGGGAGTTGTATTCTTCAGTGTCAGCACCCTCCCCTGAAGTCAAATCCATGTCCTCTGCTTTTGCCTCTATTTGAACTTTGTGGAAGGTTCTTTTGAGTTGTATATGTTAATGGTATTAATTCTGCTTTGTATTTTAAGTTGTCTACATAAAATGGTATGATATACTTCTCTACACAATTCATAAATTCATTTAGATTTTTATGGCCAAAATAGCCAAAGCATTATCTTTTATTCCAATAGGACTGAACACCCACTCATCTGAGTGTCTTCAGCTGTCACTGGGGAAACTGAAATAAGACACTAGATCAGATTGTCCAGGAACCCTATCCAGTCTGGCCTTGAACACCTCCAGGGTGGGGCATCCACTCCTCTGGACAACCTGTTCCAGCACTTCACCACACTCTCAGTGAAAAAGTTTCCCCTAAAATCTAATCTATATCCCTCCTCTTTTGGTTTAAAAGCCATTCCCCCTTGTCTTATCACTATCTACCCATGTAAAAAGTCAGTTACCCTCCTGTTTATGAGCTCCCTTTAAGTACTGGAAAGCTGCAATGTCTCCCTGGGGCTTTCTCTTCTGCAGGCTGAACAAGCCCAGCTCCCTCACTCAGCTTGGTGTCACCTACAAACTTGCTGAGAGTACACTCAATCCCACTGTCTATGTCATAGATAAAGGTGTTGAAGACCGCTGGTCCCAGGATAGATGTGGGGATACCACTTGTGGCTGGCCACCCAGACACAGAGCTGCTGACCACAACATTCTGGTTGTGACCATCCAGCTGACTCTATATCCATCAGATACTCCTCCTTTCAAACCCATATCTCCCTAATAAGGAAGATAAGGATGTGGTGTGGGGTCTTGTCTAAGACACAGAATTCCAGGTAGACGATGTCATCTGTCCTTCCTTTTTCCACTCCGTCATAGAAGGTCACCAGATCTGTCAGGCATGATCTGCCCTTGGTGAAGGTGTGCTGGCTGTCTCAGATCACCTGCTCATCCTTTGTGTGCCATAACATAGCTTCTAGGAGGATATGTTCCATGGTCTTCCCAGGCACAGATGTGAGGTTCACTTGCCCCAGGTCTTCATTTCACCCTTTCTTAAAAATGAGAGTGGTATTTCCCCTTTTCCAGAGTGGCTTGGCAACATCAGCCAGTTCCTTCAGGGCCCTGGAGGTTTCCCTTACTTGTCTCTTTGGTACATCACTTGAGGCACAAAGACTTTTTTGTTCTCCATCTGTAAAATCAGGACTAGCTGTATTTACCCACAGGCCGGCATGTGTCAGGCATTAAGGCAAATAGTGAAACTCTCAGAAATGCGTATGTCCCCCTGCTTCCACCACTTGCAGCTGGTCTGTGGGAATGCAGAACTGAATAAAGCTCTGCCTAATTTCTACACATCTGTGCAAATTGATCTGCTTTCACTTTCATATCACTACAAAAATGTGATACCATAATAAAATTTGTATTTTCCTTATAGATTCCAAAATTTGGTGAGATTCCTTTGTTCCTCATTTCAGAGTTTTATGAGTACTGTGAGCCTCTAAGTGAAATGTTACCAAACAAACTCTGAGTGTGCATTGTAGAAATATTTTATAAGAACATAATATTCATGAAGTGAACCCTCTAATGAGACATTTGAAAATACGAGCTGGGATTACTACTGTAACTTTAGACTTAAAGTAATTTATATAACATAAAATAGGGTTTTTTTTGTTGTTCTTTTTTTTTTTTTTGGAAGGGGTATTTGGGAAAAACTAATAAATAATAAAGTTGTGACTCAGTTGAGTAACAAAGCTTTACGGTCTACAGAACAAATGAAGATCAGACCGACTAGCTGCACTGCTCAGTAAAGGATGCACAGGTTTTGTCCCAGAGGTGGTTAAATAACAAATCACACTTAACTATTTAGAAGATTCTGCCGTCTAGTGATTGGACTTGCTGTTTGAGGATTTTCATGTCCCTTCAGCTGCCACTGATGGTTGGACTAGATGATCTTAGTGGTCTTTCCCAACCTTAACGATTCATAGTTCTCTGATCCTAAGACATCTTCCATGTCTGTGAGCAGCTCAATCTGATATTTACTTAGTAAACATCATTGCTTTTCCTAGTTGGAAAACATTTGATGTCTATCCAGCATTTATCTGCTATGATTATTGACAGAAATTCAAATTCAGAATATTTTGTTTGTTTATTTATTTCCTCAGTAATACATCTCTGGAAAAGTAAGCTGTGATTCTCTGCTGCACCTTTAACCTGTCTTGCTCTTATTATGGTTTAAAATGCTTCTCTCTAAGATAGCTCCTTACAAACAGGTTGCGACATTAGACTACTAATGTAACTCTGTAATGTGTTATTCTTTCCCATACAATATGTTCAAGTAAGAGAGTAGGTGACATACAGTTTTGGATCATCACCCACTCTCCATTTACAGCATTTTGTTTCCCATTTACAGGATATTTCATAACAAGTTCTGTTTTTGAATGTTGGATATTTCTAAAAATAATTTTCACCTCTGATTTTTTTTCCAGTTTTGGGCCTAAAAATCAATAATGCCATCACCAGGTTTGTTTCTTTGATGACAGATTGGGAAATGAGGCAGTTTTCTCCTTGCAGATATTTCTTGTTTTGCTGTTGTGGCCCCTAAGAAAAAATGACTTTGATCCATGTTTTCTGCTACATGAATACACCTGAGAGACTGGACCCACCTGTTGTAATTTGTAGATTAAAACCTGTAAGAAAAAGTACTTCTGTTCTACTTTTCTATGACAGCCCCTTTTATTTTTAAAAAGTCTTGACAGCTCCATCTTGATTTCCTGAATGCTAAAATGGACTCATGGAAATGATGTCTCACATTACTGCAATCAATGTTACTTCTGTTTTATGACAGATAAGTAGCTCTAGACAATAGGAACATACAGAGAAACAGCATCTCTTTTAAAGCAATCTCATCTGATTTTCCCAAGACAGTGTGATGTCTGGTTATTACACTGTCATTTTTCCTAAAGCAACAAATGAGGATGCAGAGCACAGCTTGGTCCAGTGATTTCAGGTCTGTAGAGTGTGTGGGCTGTCTTGCACAGTCCTCATATTTCAGCAGGATTTTCTTGGCTTCTTGGTTATTTCAGTGACAACAACATTTCTTCCTCCAACTCCTTTGCTGTGTATTCTACCCTAATGCTGGATTTAAACAAGTGACTGTCTTTAAGATTTTCATTTCTTTTCTCAAGATGGTGAATAATGTAGGAGGTGAAAATACAGGGCAGATTGTCCATGCATGTACAAGTAGCTTCATTCAAAAACACATCCAACAACGTTGGACTACATCTTTTCTGTACATGTTTTATATTTCAAAGAACTTAGTTCTTATCTCTAATTCAAGCCTAATTTAGAATACTGAAAAGATACAGTATTCTTTTTTTTTCACTGAAATTATTTACAATTAATTGAGTATGATTGAATAATTATAATTTTCAGGTAGTACACCCTACTTTGTACTGTGAAGTGTTATTCCTAATCCTCTGAAGATTAGTAGTGAATCAGCCAGTTTTAAATAGGGCTATGAGCAATGCGAAGAATGGTACCTTTTTTAAATGTTCAGTTTGGAAATGTAGAAGCTGAAGGAAAAAGAAATACATTGTACAAGCTTCATATTGAACAGTGGTAATGAAATCATATAAGTTTGCAAACTTACTGTTGGGGAAGCTGAAGTCAGAGACTCAGAACGTTAATGTTATATGTATTTTGATTTGCCCTTGACATGGAATTGTTCAGCAGTGGATTGCAGTCTCTTGTGTCTGAGTTGAAGCACTTTGCTGTGTTTCACATGCAGCTATTAGGGTGTGTGTGTTTCCAACCTTTTGGCTTGCTTTGGCCACACTTAATGAAAAGGAATTGTCTAGGGATGCATGTATGAAGGCTGCTCCAAAAGTAATGATTCCTAATTATCTCCATGGGAACTACAATAGATACAAAGAGCGCAATAACACTACTTAATAGAGCAAATTCTCAGCCACTAAACACTCCTTCTCAGCATAGTCACCACCATTAGCTGTGCATTTTCACCAGCAATGAACAAGAGCCTGCATGCTGTGCTCAGAAAAATCTGTACCAGTGGATGTGCCCAACTGTTGCTGTTGCCACTGCTGAAATACACCACACACATCTTTGCTGTGCTCACATCCACTGGGCCCCATCAAAGTTCAGCAAGTGTTGATGAATGTCAGTGGGTGCCATTCTTTCTGCATGGAGGAATTCAGTATCACATGTTTGCTTCAGGCGCACTTCCATGTCAGATGCCTTTCTGTCAGACTACGCCTCTGCTGCCATGTGTCATACAACAACAACATGTAACAAAATACTGGCGAGAAGGTGCCATTCCACTATTAATCCACCTCTGATATTGTGAGCCAACGTCATAAAATTGGAGACGTTACTTTTGGATCAGCCATCATATAATATACACTTAATGTATATAAGTAATAAAACTTATTTTAGTTTTTAATGTTTTATATCTCAACATAAAAATCAGAGCAATAAAACCATAAAATTGGTGGATTATGTGACCCTATTTTTGTGACCCTAACACATCAGGCTGGTTTGATGGCAGCGGGTGCAATTCACAGTGAGTTCTCAAGGGTTCTCATCAGAGATTTTTGATTAAATTTTACCCTTCCTGTACTTCATCCTTGACAATAATTATTCGCAAATGTACATACTGCCAAAAGCAATGGCATGAGTAAAGTGTGACTGTGAAGTGGGGGATGGACATGCCTGTCCTAAGGCTTTGCTCCTCTTGATGTGAGATGCTGATTGAGAACTGTCAAAATAATAAAGTGCCCTTGAAAGAAGTAGGAATCATATTTGTTTTTAGCTTGTTAAACAAGTGTACTGAAACGAGGCAAGTGTTTTAATCTCAGACTTTTACTGCAAGGAAAGTCAAAAGAAAGCATTCTGAATTAGAAACACGTGGTAATTTCTGGGGAACAGTGCATGTGTTGTTACTGTTTGATTTTCTGAGAGTTGAGTCTCTTCTCTGACATCTTTCATTGTGACTACTTCAAATGTGAAATAGTTTGCAAATAGCAGTGCTGATGCACCACGTAGTTTAATGGTTGCATTAAGATTGTTATTTCAGAAAATGAATACTTGGAAGAAATAAAGTCTCTCATCTGGGTCCTAGAGGTGATGAAATTGAGACTGGCATGGGTAAAATAACCAAAGGCAATGACAACATAACACAGCTGCAGTACCTTGAGAGAAGACCTTCTGGTCCACTGAGGAGCTGCTTAGCAATGGTAGTGCAAATGTCTCCATACTGTAATATACAGCATCTAAGGAAAACCAGACAAAACAAAATAAACCTAAAGAGTGCTAGGGTGTAAAGCTGATACATATAGCACTGCAAGTGGAAACAGCATCAGTGACATGATTTGTGTGAAACTCTCTAGCACTGAACGATGTATTGTTCACATAATTTACAAGTAGTCTGTCAGGCTACTCATACCTTAATTTGCTTAAAGGTCATTTTTTGCATACGTGCATCACTACAGGTGGGTATTCATGTTTCTTGTAATAATGATAGTGTACTCTTTCTGTGATATTTTTGGGTTTCTCCTCCAGTACTGGATATTTGTTCAATAAATTTACTTGTTAAATCCTGAAACAGTATTCACAGTGAACATGTACATGCATGTGATTTGTTCCAAATCCTTTATCAAAAATCAATCCGTCTTCCTCCTGCTTGAGTTTTAGATTGCAAACATGACAGCGATTACTCAGTCAGAAGTATATGAGCTTGTTCATATACAGAGCTATTTGCTCAGCTTGTTCAGGTGTTCAGGTTGATCCAGTGATGGTCTTTATTTTTCTCAGCCCTTATGAAGACTTATACAATTGTGGAAAATAAAGCATTGAAAATAGCACTGTATAAAGATGGCTTAATGATTATGGCTGATTGTAAAATCAACAGAGAAATGTTTAATAAGTACAGGTCACCTACTGAGTAAGACCTGAGTTTTTTTAAAGCAATTCTAATTAGTAAGCTGTCAGCTCTTCTCAAGTAGAGAGCAGACAGTATTCCTTAACTCTCATCTCATCTTCTTTTTTTCCAAGCCATATTTGCACCCTCTAGAGCAGTCGATAGTATTGCCACTGGCAGCAAGAAGTCACAGTTTTTTTTACTGATTTTCCAAGGAAATGAACTTTGTCAGGTTCTTTTTTCTCCCTTTCCCATTCCTATTTTTGCCTTTTCCTATTTACTTCTATTATGATAATTTTTCTTCATTCTCTTTCTCTTCTTCTCTTTTTTCTCTTTTTTCTCTTTCCTTTTTCCTTCCTTCCTTCCTCCCTCCAACCCTCCTTCCCTCCCTCTTTCTCTGCAGTAATACTAATTTCTGCTAGATTTCAATTATGAAATTGAAATTATGAAATATAAGCTGACTTTCATTTTCATCTATAGACAAGATTTTAACACATTTGCTCTTAGACTTAAGGCCTTCTACTGATTCAGTAATACTGAGAAAGCTACAGCAAGAATTAGAGACATCAGCAGCCTAGCTATATATGTTATATAGTCACTGAATTTGAGAGACTTTTTTTATATTCTTTCACAGCAGACTTACTCTTCAACTTAGAATGTGATTTGTGTTGAGATCCTCAGTAGAATTGGAAAATAAAGCAGTGAATGAGGTGTTTGTGCTATGTTAAAATGTTCAACATTTTTGTCCGACGTAATTGATATGTTCTTTTCACAAGAGCATTATGAAGACAGTTTACATGTTCCATGTACCTTATAGTGTAAACAGTACGGGATATGTCAAAATGAGCACTGGGAGAGGTGAAGAAAGTGTTAGCATGCAATACAGAAGGATCTTTTTCTATGCAAATCGATATAGAATATACAGTCCAGTGAAAGGTACATTATTTTGTACATTGAAGGTACACTGAAAAATATTAAGTAACTATGGAAAAGAAGAGGGGGAGAGTTTCAGACATTAAAGTAAAGAGCTGTTTAACCAGTATAAAACAGTGAGTGCAGTCAGAAGTCACTGACATTCCTTGACACATGCCATTAACACACCAAAACATTGTCACTCTGGGATCACAACAGAAATCTCAGAAGAATGAACTCTCTTCAAGAAGCAGAGTGGGACGATAATTAATAAAATCACTGGAAGAGCAAACAGTTGGAGGGTAATGTTGTTAAATGAGAATCTGACATACAAGTTTGTCATTTTTTTTCATGTAAAACAGCAGTCGTAATTACACACTCCTATTTTTGTTCTCTGCTCAGTTAAAAGTACAAAGAAATATTCTTGATTCAGACTATGATGGGAGAAATTAAGGTAAGAAGAGGCTGGAGGGATACTTCAGGATGTCAGATATAGCATGAGATTATGCAGCTGAGAGGAAGTAGTGTAGGTCACATTTGGGAGGGAAGATGATAGAAAAAGGGAGAGTACTCTGTAGTGTAGACACGATGATATGTAAGTTTATATCACATAAACTGTGATGTGTAATTGGTGGAGTATAAGCTTCAAGGACAAGGCTTTAACAAAGAGATCAGTCCAGGAAGACTATGTAGGCACTTTGAATATCATGTTCAGTTTTGGGCTTCTCACTACAAAAAGGATACTGAGTTGCTTGAGTGTGTGCAGAGAAGAGCAACAAAGCTGGTGAAGGCCTAGGAAGCAAGCATTATGAGGAGATGTTGCAGGAATTGGGCTTGTTTAGTCTGGAGCAGGTGAGGCTGAGGGGACATCTCCTCAGGTATCGTTCTCTTTTCTCAGATGACAAGAGATAGGACATGTGATAGTGGCCTCAAGTTTCACCAGAGGACATTTAGATTGGACATCAGGAAGAATTTCTTCATAGAAAGAGTGATCAAGCATTGGAACAGATTTCCCAGGAAAGTGATGCTGTTGCTATCCCTAGAGGTATTATGAGATGTGTGGATGTGACGCTGAAGGATGTGGTTTAGTGATGGGACTTGGTAGGTTAGATTGATTGTTGGACTTGATGGTCCTGGATGATCTTTTCCAACCTAAATGATTCTGTAATTCTATTCTATAATAGCAAAAGTGAGATTGAGATGATAATTCCACATACACTTATAAGTACATAAAGTTATAGGTACGTAGCTCTACTGCTTGCAGTTCAAGGTTGAAGCTGAAATATGGTCCAAAAACAGTCATTCTAGGAAATGTATATCATAAAATACCTATGAAAGTCTAGTGTATACAAGACAAAACAAATAGGTGAACTGATTTGTATATAGATCCCCACATGAAAAGGAGCTATCTGATGACAGATAAAAAATCTCTTAGAAGGGATATTATAAGCAATATCTAGGAGATTAAGACAGGCAAAGTAACTGGAAAAGGTGTGAGGGACAGTGGACTCTTCAATTGATTAATTTATTAGAAGCAGCAATAGGGCAGAAAGAACCCAAGAAAAGAGTATCTATTTTGGAAAGAATTTGCAGCTAAATTTAATGGGGGAACTAGAGTGGAATTTCAAGGTCTGTCACACACTTCAAGAATCACAGAGATTAGTTTGTTGCCTAAAAATGTTACCTAGTAAGTATGGACCAAGACCTGCAAAACAATAGTAGCACGCCAGAGGCAGAGGGAACATGTACGTCTTTACTGCTTTTACTTTTAACATGTGGATTAATTTTATCAGTCTTTTTTATTATTATTATTCATATTGGATTCATAATGAATGCTTTGTTAATGCTTTTGTCTTGGAAAACAAACAAACAACACTTTTAAAAGCAGTTTGATTTAGTACAAGCCAAAGTTAAATTAAAAAATTTAGTAACCCCAAGTAAGTCAGCTTTAATATTGTAGTGTCTGCTGCCTTGTGGGACATTTGATTCCTCCTCACTTCATGATGCACTAGAAAGATCAGCCCATACATAACAATGAGCAATTCTGTAACCCAGAATAGAGATGTGTTTGTTGTTGTTGTTCAGTGTTAAGTATTCTTTGGATGTTTAATGAGAAGTATTGAGAAGTACAATGTGTGCTAAGAGTGCTTGAAAGAATACATTAAGTATTCTTGTATTTTTAAGGAAATATCAAATGTTTTTACTGGACCAAATTTTAATGGAAATTGCCACACTTTGGAAGAATATATCATTAATCTGTAATCAACCACCAGGATATACTCATTTGTTCAAGAGACCAGATGCTGTTTGGGTAATTTTCTTGAAACTGAGAAATCAAAGTTATAACCAAGTGCACTATTTAATTTAATGCAGAGGGGAATTACAAATAAACTCAGAGCAGAGTATTTAATAAAATATGACATTCACATAACATGAATCTGCTCCTTAAATGAAATGGTTAAGTAAATGGAAATTTCATAAATAAGAACGTGTCAATATGTTCTTTCAGATAACTCCGTAGTTTGTTCTACTGGGACATAGCTGCTCCTGCCTCTTCTCTCTCCTTTCCTTTGACTACATTAAAGAAAATGTGGTAGATGCAAAGAAGGAAAAATTAGTAACTGTGGTCCTTTTAGCATGAGTGAGCCAACTATTTATTCCCAAGCTTCTCTTTCGCTTCTGCTAGGTTTTATTCTTCTGAGATGTAAAAATAAGGCAGTTGTGATTTTCGAAATGCAGTAGTTATGACATTTTTGTAGTTCAAACTTCAGTATTTTGTTCACACTTGCTTCTATTTTATTGCTAGCAAATACTTTAATAAACTTTTCTGATTCTTTATGATTATTATATACATGAAGATAATGTTCATGTAAACTGCTGTACTTTCTGAAAAATGAGATTATTTTCATCCCTACTGTGAAACAAAATTGCCTTTAAAGACCTCTCAGTAAAAATAGAATCATAGTTAAAGTCAGTAAGTTATTTATCATGCACTACATTAAATCTTCAGAGAGAATTTCAGACAACAAATCTGTAATTGTTGAAACTGGGATTCAGCCAGGACACAAGGTTAATAAGCTAATTCCTCAAAGGGGTATTTAAATACTGCTGCTACGATCATTGCATATGCTTTGCTTTCCATCTGAAAGAGAGTCCTCAGAAACAACAGGAGTTCCTTAAATGTTGCTGATACCTCTTTCAGAACTGGGTTGTTAAACATAATTCCCTTCCTCAGGAAGCTCCTCCTAAAAACTTCCAGGGATAATTGTCTTGAATATGCCATCTTCACAAGACCACGCTGACTTCTTGATAATATCAGTGTTCTTAATGTTAAATTGTTGATTAACTCCTGATGTAACATTTCAGAATAAGGGAACTGCACTTTGTAAGCTTTCTTTAGGTGATATATTGACACGTAACATTTATTTTTGTGAACGAAGTTGCAGCAGTCGTAACTGTGGGTTGTCTACTGCTCTCCTTTTAGTTCTTTTGGTCTGCTGCAGCACGAAATTCTGTGTAACAATGATTTGATTTGAGTTTTAAAACTCACTGACTTATTCTTCATAAACTAAGTATTTCTTTTATCAGTTTCCTTTCCTTATATTAATTTCAAAGCGGACTGTATGGAGATGGACAGAAACTGAAGTATTACTGCAAAGTGGTAGGCAGAAGGGTAGAAAGACATTTTAAATCTGATAATAACAATCATGTTTTAATTAATTGGATTATTTATGTCTCACTGAATGGACACTGGACATACAGTCAGAAATAATAGGTAGCAGACAGAAATTTGTATTGAGAAGCCAAGAGAAAAACTTCCAACTTTTTAAAACGGAAAGATCATATAATAGCTGAGAACTTTTGCGAAGTTGTTAGTCCAGTGGTCTCTATTAAGTATGGGAATCATACTTAATAACCAGAAAAATGAATTACTGCAATCTGAGGGCCAAGAAAAGATAAATAATACAATAGTATAGCTTTGTCTCTGAAGAGGTGTGCAATATACGATGCAGGTTTACAAATTACTAGTAAGAGACTGAGCAGTCAAAAGTTCAGATGCTCTCTTGTGCCAGCTCATTGTGTTAAAGCAAAGATATAGATTGCAGATCTGCTACCTTCTTTCTTAAGCAGGGGGGAACTGAGTTATGTATCTGTATCTGCAGGATGCACTCAGCATTATAGGTAAGTTCATCCAAAGCTGAATATACTATCAGCATACATTCAGTAGATATGCATTTTGCTTCATGCAAAGCTCTTGAGAGGAGCCCTCTGAAAGGAGCGTTACAGGTTTGTGTAAAACTATAACATGCTATTTTAGGGGAAAATAGCTTGTTGGCAGGAGGTAAATTTTCAATGAAGAAGTTGAGGTGATCATAGAGCTGCTTCTTGTGATCGTTCATTTCACTAGGCAATTTGAGAAAAATATGAATGATTCATAACTGTTTTACTTCTTCAGGATGCATTGCTGGAAAACATGGTCTGGGCAATAGAAACTGCAAACAGAAATTTTTCTTCTTCCTTAACCGTCACATTAGATTGTGTTCCATTTATTGTGCAAAACGTTCTACATACCATATGCCATGGAGTCTGACTGTAAATGAAGTTCCGGTTTGGTAGCAGAGAACCAATGTAGACAAAATACGTTCTTTATTCCAATTTTCTGCCCTATCAGTTATAAAAGTTTAACTCTGTTTTTTGGCACTAATCTGATAAATATTCTCTAGCATGAACTATGAGGACAAATGCTATCATTAGAAAGAGTGATTAAGAAACATATGTCACTTCTGTTCCAAATTCTGACTGTTAAAACATCTGTGAAGCAGATTAACTGGAAGGACTGAACGTGATCATAGGCCTATTTTTTTCCATGCCAACAATTTCTGTCTGGCTAAATCTAAACTACTTGTTTATTTCTTACCTGGTAAAAATGATGCATGTTACAGAATTCCACACTGTGGTTGTTGTTGTGCGATCCAAGGCAGCAATATGTTTCTGCAGAGACCTTGGACTGATAGCTCATAAGCTAACTTTTCCTCTGTACTATCTTCATGCCAAGTCTGGGTTGAGGAACAGTAGAAAAGAGGTGCAGAGTAAAGCAGATTTAATTTCTTTGTCAAATTTTCCAGTTATTCAGAATTCAGATGAGAAGTTGAAAGTGTTAAGTGATAACATATATTGGCATAGTTCTGCTCACTTTTGTGATACTGATTTATACCTGCTGACTGTTTGTCACTGTAACATTCGAAGAAAGAAAAAAAAAAACAACAAACTATTTCTGCCCAAACTGTTGAAAATATACTCTTAGCATTTTTCTAACATTATTTTGCAGTAAAATAATTCTTTGAGGATAGGAAAATAGTAGGGTGGGGGCAGAACATTATCTCTCTCAAGAGCAAAATCTTTATTAGGTCAAACAAAATTACACAGACTTTTCCAGAAGGCTACTTCTGTTTTTCTTCTGCCAAACTTGTCTGCGACTGCTGGACAATACAGAAACCCTATCTGAAATGAAATATGAGTTTTCATGCAAAGTGCACTGAGACACTAAATAGTGAGGGAAATAAGTATTTATTAACTCTGCTCAGTTGCTAAAGAAATGTTATAAGTATTTCTTAATAATTCTTCATTATAAATTAAGCAGTTTTCATATTTCATGATTTATAGAAAAACAGATTAAGGTGTATATTCTGAAAACCCTCCTCATAGTAGTATAATATTCCTTTAAAAGATCTGTGCATTTCTAGAAAGCATTTAGAATTCAGAAATCACCATCACAGTTTTTTTTTTCTGTATAATAATATGATTTATATGTGTTAAATCTGACAGGAGTTAGATAAATGAAAGTTGACAATAGAATCTAATTGTGTTTCCTTAAGTACTGTAAGGATTTATCCAAACAGAAATAACGAATTGCAGTATTACCCTGGTGTTTCAGAGTTGTCTTCAGGACCCACGTGTTTAGAGTATCTGAGGTTTTGGCATTTGTTGCTGAAATCTGTGCAGAATTGTGTATATCAAGTGTTTCAGTGTAGACACAAACCTTAAGGTTTTATACTGTTATTTCTGATATTTTGTAAATTCATAAAAGTCAGAAAAGAGTGGGAAAAAAAAGTTAATTTGCTAGTCTGTCCATTGAGCAGTAGGTGTAAGCACTGGCAATATTTGCTATGCAAAAAAGATGTGAAGTGACGGAGAAATTTTAGAAGTGAAATAATCAAAAGATGAAAATGACACCTCTCAGGATCATACAGTTTTGGATACATTTATTAGATGAGATGAATATTGAAGTTGGATAGTGAGTTCTGTTCTAAGATTCCTGTTCTGTGTCACACACAGATCACACACCCAGGTACTGCCCTGCTGTCTGGCCCAGATAGAACCCACACCTTAGACAAGGAACAAGGGCATTCGTATCAGACCGTGTCTCCAGTCTCCTGACTAGTGGTCTGGACCTTGCCTGTAATGTTCTTAAATGCAGGCTTGGACTCCCACAGGATGTCATAGGATCATTAAGGTTGGAAAAGACTTCTTAAGATCATCTAGTCCAACCGTCAACCCACCCCCATCGACCCTTTTCTTGAAAACCTCCAGGGACGGTGACTCCATCACCAACCTGGCCAGCCTGTACCAATCTCTTACCACTCTTTCTGAGATGAATCTTTTCCTTATATCCAACCTGAACCTCCCCTGACACAACTTGAGGCCATTACCTCTTGTCCTGTCACTGTTACCTAGGAGAAGAAGCTGATCCCCACCTTACCACAGCCTCCTTTCATGCAGTTGTAGAGAGTGATAAGGTCTCCTGAGTCTCCTCCAGACTAAAACAATCCCAGATGTCAAACTGTCATGGACAGATATTCCCCACAAACGGAACTGCTTTCACTACTCCTTCCTTCCTTCCTTCCTTCCTTCCTTCCTTCCTTCCTTCCTTCCTTCCTTCCTTCCTTCCTTCCTTCCTTCCT
>JANHGO010001334.1:0-34812 GCA_024606505.1 Aquila spilogaster | reverse complement strand
CGCCCGCTAGGGGGCGCCGCAGCCGCGCGGCGCAGCGGCAACGGGCGGGGCGGCACGGGCTGCGCGGGGGACCGTTCCGAAGGAGCGACGTCGCGGCGCCGATGCGAACGCGTATTGCGAGGGCTGCTCCGAAAGTAACGCCTCCCGTTTCATTCTGTTGCCCCGCGCCGTCGGTAGGCGGGTGTTGGTGGGATGGCAGCGGAGCTGAACCTTCCCACCGATATCCCGTTACATTGTGTTGCCGTGCGACAGACGGCAGCAGAGGGACTGTCTGACACAATGGCGTCTGATATGGAAGTGCGCGTGGAGCAAAGATGTGCAACTGAATTCCTCCATGCAGAGAAAAAGGCACCCACTGACATTCACTGATGCTTGTGAACGCTGATGGAGAGGAACTGTTCCTGTCTGAGACTGCTCAGCTTACATGCAGCACTGCAGAGATCTGCATACGTCCTGTTGGCCCCTGTCCCTAATGGGAAACACAGCCATAGGGCTGCGACTAAAATAAAATGGAAAGAGGGTCACAGAATGACAGGATCATTAAAGCTGGAAAAGCCGTCTAGGATCACCAAGCCCGACCCATCCCACCATGCCCGCTGAGCGCGTCCCTTGGTGCCACATCTCCACAGCTGAACACCACTGGGGATGGTGAGATGGTGACTCCCCCTTTCCAGGCAGCACGTGCTGCTCGCAGGGGGTCCCCGCCCAGCACGGCCCAGCCCCACTCACAGCCCGAGGTGCTGAGATGGCCGGGGCAGGCGGCCATCCATCTGCAGCCCCAAACACTCATTGTCAATAACCCCACCATAAATGTCAGCCCCTGACACGGTGTCAATAACTTATTGTGTGAGCATAATGCACTGCCTTGGAAAGGCCAGTGTAAAGACCAGTTTGCTAGCCAGCATTGTGTGCTGAGAATTACAGGGTTTTTTCCTATCTAGGGTCAATCATTTGATGGATGGAAGCTGCCGTATTTAGGTGAGATTATTATAGCGGTGCTGAATAGCAGCATGGGGAGCTGCTCAGCGCAGCGCTGTGTAGACAGCCCTGGGCCCCTGGGGAGGCGGTGACCTCTGGGGGAAGCAGGAACCAGCCTGGAGAAAGCGGGGCGAGAATATCTGCTGCCCCTGCAAGTTCATTTAAATGGAGGACTCAGCAAATAGCACTTAATAGGTGCTCTGTGCTTTTCACGATTTAACCACATCTGCCCCAGAACGGGAGGAGAATCAGCACGGCCTGGCAGTGAAGAGTATCAGAAACGTGATGAAGCTGTTACAGAAATCACATACCCAGCATCAGTGTCTGCACATGGCTCAAAGCCATAGAGGAGTGCGCTGAGCTCCTCAGAGACTGCACAACAACAGTGCCAGCACTCAGTTACTGAAGTTACGTACCAACATGCTCTTTTATTTCTAAATACATTCTGCACTACGTATGAAATCAGAAGTTTCTGAAGGGCTGAAGCCAATCCAATTTGATTAAAGTTCTGAAAAGGATTTTATTTAGATTTATGACAACATCTGCGTGGTTCATAAAAATACAATTTTCCCTTTCTGTCTACATGTACTCAAGCTTGTACTGAACATTTGTATACCATAATATGTAGCCATATGAAAAGGGAATGATGGCAAATGCAGGTTTTAAGGAACAACAGCTCTAAAAAAACATCCTTTGTGCTTATGGTAGGATCACATTGTTAGCCGCTATAAAATGAAATCTCAGTAACACAAAACAGCGTTAGAAGAGATTCCCCTTTTAAAAACAGACATAGACAGCTAGAGAACTCCAAGTCTGCCTCTGTCTCAAAGCAGTCATTGTCTGGGGCTGCTCTGAAAAGGGCCAAAGCACTCCCACTGCCACAATCCAGTTCAGCAGGCCATGGGCACATACATTATTCAGCATCCTAAAATCTAAAAATCAATGTTTTACACTGTGCAGCGCAGCTTAATCTAACAACCAAAAGCCAATTCGTGAGCAATTTTAGATGAGGTTTCCCCACAAAACCTCAAGAACCAACATTACAAGATAGAACAAGAGAAGCGAGCCCTTCTCCCCGTCACACACAGGTACCATTTCCCAGGACACAGGTCGGGCTGGCAGTGTGCAGTGATGCTCAGCACTGGCCGCATCCTGGCCCTCCTCTGCCTTGCAGCATAATTAATAAGAAGCTCTGCATTAAATGCTAATGTGAATCTTTTAGGATGTTTGTACTCCCTGAAGTAGTAATTCTGTTGCTGCTCGAGCCCTTCAACACCTCACTGTCGTTTCTAAATCTTAGTGGTGTGAACCACAAGGAGAAGCAACAGACAGTGCCTGCAGCCTCCAACCTGCCCGGTGTACTGCGAGCCACAGGCTGCAATCAACACAGACACCAGCTATATATAAACAAACACACAATAACAGATAGTAAATTCATCTGTATTCCCTCCCGTACCAAGCAGACAATCAGGGCTTAAATAATTAATACTCTGGGCTTATGATGTACCTTTCGCCCCAGGATCTCCAAGCACTTTGCAGTGTGTAGGGATGGATTTTTATTTTGCTGGAGAAAACAGAATAGAGAAAGATTAACCGATTGACCAAGGTCATGCTGTGTGAACGTTTTCTTTCTGCTCACCGCTTAACTGCAGAGCTGCTGTGACCTTGCAAAGCTGAAGGAAGGCTGCATTTTGTGAAGATAATCTCCCTTAAAGTGTACCATATGTTTGTGATTAGGCAAAAGAAAAAGCCTCAGAAGAACTGCTGGTTGTGTGAGCGTTCACCACGTTCTCTGGGATGTCAGAGCTGCACTTTTCTGCAGGGGCTGGAGAAGTAGATGCAAACCCCATCCCTCTATTTCATGGAAGAGTGGTTACTCAGCATCCCCGGACACTCCTGAAAAATCCAGCCTGTGTTTCCATGGCACTTTCCCAATCACAAAAACCAGAGTGATCAGTGAGATCATGGGAGATCCGTTCCTACGGAACATTTGATCCAGGGCAATGAGGATGTCACCACAATGCTACAAACCAATTATTTTAGCAATGGACACTGTTAGAGCAAGGTACATGGGCTAATATGTCAGTTAAAGGCAAAATGGGCTGGCAGATTCAGAAAAAAGCCTCTGGCCACAGAGGTGTGGTGTGCTGAGGCTGGAGGAGGGCTGGAGGCCCATGCACAATGCTCCCACCAGCTCATGCCTCGCAGCCGGCCCCTGCAGGCCTGCAGGTAGGGCTGGCATTCCCTGCAGAAGGCAGGCCCAACTGCTTTTCAATGGATCTCCAAGGGCAAGAGGATGCTGTAGAGTTTCATTGTCATCTGTTGTTGCCCTAAAGTGATTCTGAATAGCCGTGCCAGACTCAAATGCCGATCAGATGGGTGAGAGCAATGGGCTGCAGAAAAGAAGCCACTTGGCTTGGCAGGGATAGAAAACAATCTTCCTTAGCTGCACAGCTCCCCCAGAAATGAGTCAGTAGGCCTGACGGAACAGAAAACACAAGTTGCCATAGAAACTCACATGCCTTCCACCAGGAGGAGAAAAAAATGTAGGCCAATATTTCTGCTTAGCTGGCTCCTGCTCCTGCTCTGCTGCTCGGCCCGCCTGGATCCCAGGGCTGCAGTACACCTCGGTTTGTTTTGCTCCCAGCTGAGCAATGCCCTTGCCCCTGCTGCTGTGAAAAGCAGCTGCCTGGTGCGAGCATGTGCACATGCGTAAGCACATCGATGTGCATATGGACACACGGACACATACATGGACACAGCTGTGAGGCTGCTCAGGGCTGGTGCTGGGTTACTGTGAATCTGGAGCCCATGGAGCTGGGGCGTGCGGGGCCCTGTGCCACAGTCCCACTGTGAGCATGCAAACAACTGATGGATGGTGACAAATGACATGTTTATGTTGGAATATTGCAGCCGCTCTTCATTTAAATAAACACCTCTCCTGCATTCTGTAGTTCTGTCATCTGCAAACCAAGGGATGGAAACATGCAGGGACAGCCATGTCTGTGAAGCCCTCTGCTATGTCATGAGTGCTGCACGAAGGGGATGGGCACAGAGCTGCAGCCCAAACCTCGCACCGCCCGCACTGCGATGTGCAGCCGGGGAGCCCAAGGTGGGCAGATGCCTCCCCGCTGCCATCGCCTGCAGAACAGCAGTGTCCTACGAGTGGCTGTCATGTGCCAAAATGGGAACGGTGACTGCTGGACTGTCCTTTGGTTCGTTCTGTTCCCAAGGTGCGCGCTAGCATTACTCTGTACTTTTCACTTCACACACAGGCAAGTTGCTTTACTTCTTTTGCAGATTACATAAAAGACAAACGATCTACTAACCACTCAGTGCACCGTTACACTTTAACTGCCCCATAAATAAAAACAACCCATCAAAGAGAAGGAATCCACTTCCCCTTGTTTTCACCTGTAATCTTTAGTGACTTCTTCCTAAGGAAAGACAAAACCCAGATGAAACGCTCAAGCTTTTGCCTTTGTGCACAGCCCAGCGTCCCACCCAGACAGGGCAGGGACCAGCAGGACATGCTGCCCAGCCACCAGCAGCACGGAGGGCATTTTGCTGTTCTATCCGATAGTCTCCAGCAAACACACTGTGCAGTGCCTAATTCAAAGAGCTGCACGTCTGTGATGAATGGACTCTGGATGCTGACAGCTGGAGGGACAGGTGGTGGGGGCAACACCTCCCTTTCCAGGGGGGTTTGGGTATGGGGGAGGAGGAGAACATCTTAGTCCGTAAGTGATTTATGCCATTTGGGCAGTGATGTGACTGTTGGGTTTAATATAATTTTCAGATCAGGTAAAGACAGCTTAATGCAATTATCTACTGATTGTGAACGAAGAAATATGTGTTATTAACAATTCCTACAACACGTTTACTTCAAGAGATTCTTACAGGAAAAAATTTGTTGTAAAATAATGAATGAAAGAAGAATAAAGAACTAACAGAACTGTTTCACTTAAAAACTGTGGTCTGCAATGGCATGGAGCCACCCTACTGCAGTGACAGCTGTGTACGGACCTCGCATGGACTGGGCTCTTGGTGACAGTGAGAACCAAGGCAATATTCTTACAACAGCACTGGTGCCACCGCCTTGGAAAGAATGCAGTGGTTCCCACTCCCAGATATACTATGCTCACGCTCTGTAACTGATCCAGTCTGAATACTCACCCCACTATAAAAATTGTAATATTAACTTTAAAATGTGAAGGCGCAATTCAGGTGCAAACATTGCCACTAGATCAGCAATTGCTAACTACACAGGTGTGGAATTCTGCAGACTAACCACAGGCCCAGCACAGCACCGCACGGCACAGCACCGCACGGCACTGCTTGTTTTCTACAACATTGCTCCGTCCAGTTGCACCCAGAGGAATGCACTCCAGCTCTTTAATACTTACTGTAATAGAAATAGCTGATGATTGCTTATATATATATATATATATATATATACATGTATTTGCTTTGGGAGTGGAAGAGTCAGTAAAACTTATTTCAGAGTTAAAATTCCCTGTATAGGTTTAACAAAAGTAGAACAAAATGAAAGAGACACTTTGCAATGTTTTCACAGGGGAAGGTAGAGTCTAATTCTGTGTCTGACTCCGTATGTGGGACACTTCCCTCTGGGAAGGAACAAGTACAATAACGTAGAGTTAAAAGCCAAAAACTCCTCCATTTACTACAAGATAGGAACTGCAGGATACATTAAAACTCAGCAATAGTTTATGGAGGAATGTTCTGCGAAGGTGTAAAAGTGCGGAACTGTTTACTGTTTGCTCCAAATGCTGAAAAGTATTGGAGAAATGTGATCTCCGTGATACCATCATCCTGCTGAGCCAGGTGCCATTATCCATGGCACAGGACAGGGGTCAGCAGCAGTGCCAATACTGGGCACCAAGCTGAAGTAGATCTCAATTATTTTACTGCTCCCCAGCACTTCCCAAGAAAAACAAAGAAACAAACAAACAGGAAAGGCACTGAAAAGTTTGTTTCACTGAGCTCAAGGTAAGAAGTGAGAGCCCTCTCTCCATCTCAAGCTCTCTGCAATGATGAAGGTTTACTTCTTACCAAAATAATCGATAAAGTCCAAAGACACAAGCTTAGCGAGAATGTCTAAGTCACTGTAATAGCAGATGTACAAAGTAAGCCACTGTAAGCACTCACACCAGGTTTGTGTTTACATGGAAAACAACAGAACAGAGAAAAACCATGGAGGAAATTTTCTGTTCAAGGTAAGTAACAGGCAACCAACTTTCTAGCATGCTGATTTAAACGTTACTATTTACACTGAATTTCCAGGAGTTATCTCATATAGAGTTTTATGTGTTGAAAGGAAAAGAGATAATTGGTGAGTAATCAAAGACTTCTGCCTGGTAATTTACAGTCAGTTTGGGGCAGGCTTCCTGCGGAGAGGAAAACCAGATATCAGTAGGAAGCTAAATGATAAAAAGCTCCTACGGAGGCGGATTTACATCCAGTCACATCTTCTGTAAAAATGCAGCATGACATAAACCCACCCTCCTGGGAAGGAGCCCTGGTGTCAGGAACGTGAATCCTTTGTGGCCGCCGCAGAGCACTGGGGAAGGTTTTTCTCTCCATGCCATTGCTGGCAGCCAGCCATGGTGCTGCTTTAGGCACTCATGTTTTAAAGACTCCACGTGTCAGCATCAGGCAATCGACAATGGTGAGAATCACATGAACAAAGCTACGTGCACATGGAAATGCTGAGTGCGCATCGCCAGCAGTGCTGCCACAGGGCAACGTGGTGCTGGGGATATGTGGGTCTGATGGACTGTGATGGAGGCAGACTGACCAGAAACAAGGTTTTCTTAGGAACAACTTTTAACTCCAGTGTTCTGTCAGAAGAGTTCTGACTCACAAGGACAGACCTTCTCGCAGCCACATGCCTCTCTAGAAGGCTCTGTGCCCAATGCCCCACGGCCGAGGAGCTCAGAGCTGGAACCGCACATCCACCCCATGCAGCCATGCAAAGCCTCATGATGAAGGACTCGTGAAAGGCAATCTCCAAACGTCTTTATAATGCTAAGAATTAAAAATAAATGCTTCATAGCAATGGAAAGCATGCTGTGCTAGTGATCTCAACTGTTTTTAATAACTCTAGATCAGCTTTTTTTCTCTCACCTTCTCCAGATTTGAAAGCTCAATTAATTTTGAGCTGTAGCTCTGTCTATCACTTCAGCCACATGTGGCAGAGTGAGAATTCATGCAAGACAATGGCTAATTTTTGGTATCTTCGCTGCCTCATCACAGGTGTACTGTCCTAAATAATTAGCTTTCAAAGAGGGATCCCCTTAACCCTTCTCTAAAACTGGTTAGTGATCTCAGTTTTACCTCATTAAGCTCCTGACAGCTCAATGTACTCACATCTGTTACCGTTTGGTAGTTTGATTCCAAGAACACAAATTGCTTCAAGAATTGGCAATTCATTCAGCTCATGATGCAGATCAAAATCCATCTGTTTACTAATCAAAAGCCATATTTTAACCACAGTACAATAGTGGTGTCAGCAATAACTTATGACTTTCTCTTTGCCCTAAATGTGATAGGGAGTACTCTTAATTTAAGATACATTTAATTGCATTATATATCTTAAATGCAAGTTCTCTGCTATTCAGGCAACCGTATACAGGAGTTAACCAATCTGTTTGCATTGCATTGAGTCTTCAGACATATTTTACCCCCAGGCTTAATCTGGAGGCTTGTTAGCTTGTTAGTTAGGTAAAGCTTTGGCCTTTATTATCCCACCTTTTTGCCATTTAACTCTAGCAATGAACTCCACTCTCTGCTTTCTGCAGAATCACGGTTATTTTTTCTTGGTGCCTGGGATATAAACAAAATGTGGATATAATCAGAAAGTGATTCCACGTGCTCTGCACACTTCATTTGTTTTCATTTGAATACAGAAGGAAGCCTATGAAAAAATGTCACCAATGGTAATTTGCTGAGTAAAAGGCAGCACGCTCTCTCCAATAATTCCCTTAAATGAGGAAACACAGTCCACTCAGGTTTGAGGCCTGCCAAGATAAGAAACAGCACTTTGGTCTGTGAGGGCACTCACCACTGCTGGCAGTGGGGTGGGTAACACACGGATCTTACATCGCTGCAATCTGAGCTGCAGAATGGGCTGCAGCTACAGCAGATCCACGTCAGATTCACAGCATCTGAAACACGGTCCTGCTGAGATAGACAACTGCATGCAAGTGGGCAAGCTTGTGAGAAATACAGGCCCAGAGCTCTCAGTGAGAGCTGAGACTGCAAGGGGTGTGAGCTCTCCACTGCTCCACTCTGATAGGGATGAGAATGCAGATGAACTGCTGAATATGTCTTTTCCTTTGGGATGAGAGCTGGATGCGAGTGTGATGCAGGACAGTGGCTCTTCATCCTCTCCGAATGCACAAAAGAGCAGACCGCCAAAACTGACCTGGCACAGCGGAGAGAACAAATGGAAAAAGAGTAAGTGATACTGTAGGCACGTTACTGACTTGCGAGAGCCAGGCAGGTTTATGTACCAAGTCAATGTGGAGATCCTTATATTTATTTTCCAAAATGCAAATCTGAAAGCAAGAATTACATTGCACTGTGTGACAAATGAGCATGTGGCTGTGTGTGTCAGCCTCCAGCTGCACGAGGCATTTGGTTTTAAAGGAGAGGGTGAGGTTGTAAAATTATGCCATATAATTTGCTGTGCCGTTAACTGTGATTCCTACAGCACTGCCAAGGGATGGCAAATGTCAAGTCATCAGAGGCTATTATAGGATAATCACGTCTCCAAATGAGAATATCTACAGACATTAGGGAGCATAATTCCCCATGGAATTCACTCTTCTAGGTGGGCTACAGCCTCGCAGCACCTCACTACAACAGGAGGTAAAAGCTGCCCAAGTGGTCCTCTGGAAAGACTTACCAAAAGGCAATGGGACAGGAGCGTTCCTAGATGAAAAGAAAGCTAGGTCAGGCAGAAGGCCAGAAGACAAAATCTTATCTGATTTTTGGGGACACAGGACAAATGAAAGAAAGATCTACATTAAGCTTTCTGCTATCCGAACAATTGCTATTTCAATTTGCTACTGTTCTCTACTGCTAGCATGTCACAGGAAACAGTGAAGCAGAGGGTGCCTAGTTTTGAAATGTTACGAGCATTTTTATTACCTATTATGAATGGTTTAGAAAGCAAGGACTAAGCAAGCAGACTGTGCAGATCTCCCTGCCAAGAGCAGTATCCAACACTTGGTTTGCATCTGGAGTGTACGACGAGGGGCCCCGAGCCAGCCAGACAACACTTCTCTGCAGATTCAGCAAGCCAAGAACATGTGGGACATGGGGTCTAGACTGGATACAGCAGTTCAGAGAGCATCTGCTGGGAGGAAAACTAATCCAGGATTACAACATATTGTTCACGTGGTGGAGAGCAGCAGAACACACTTGTGGCAGGTGTTTCCAGAACAAAATTTTCTTTACACACATACTAGCTGAAAAGGTGAAATGGAAACAAGCGTGTGGCAGACAATGAAAGGGAGCTTTGGAAGTTCAGAAACAAAGTGCAAGGTCACACAGGACAGCTGATTTCAAAAACTGGGAAATCGGTGCTCTTTTATAAAAGATATCAAATACTGAAAATGTACTTTGAACAAATTTGCTGTGAGGTTGAAGCAAACTATGCTTTCCAGAGTTTGCTGGCCACCACCATGTAACTATTATCCTCTTGTGCACAGCATAAATATTTAAATATATATTAGGATGAACTGTATTGTTCATTATTTGTTGATCCCATGTTAGAATCAAACTCTGTTCTTTTTGAGATAATTTACAAACAGATGACTAACACAAAGCAGCTGCCAGTCAATGCTGCAGCTACTTGCATATGAATTACAATACATTTTGCAGTTGTTAAGGATACGTAAGGATATAAAAATATAGTTTAAAAAAAACCAGTTCAATAATTGTCTTAAGTACAAGTGCAAAATCTAAGAATACCGATTGCCATATCTGCTGGAGCTGTTTTCTCTATACATCATGAACCTCCTAACTGTGACATTGAGTGTATCTCCTCTAAAGTCGCTACAGAGCTCTGTAGGTACAATGCATTGCAGCATAGAAGCCATCAGTAAATTGTTGACCCTATGGAAAATCCACAACGTTTTGAAACTAATTATAGATTTCATCCATTCTTTTCCTTGATATATAGTAAGTCTGCAAGACCCTATAGTTTATTCATACCTGAAAAGAAAAGCCTAAGGGACTTTCTACGATGGTTAACCTATGACCACTACATTAAGGCTTCAAAACAAATGCAACTCATTTGCTCAGAGATGACAGATTAATAAATTGTTCCACCTCATTATCCCTGTAATACCTTGTGGCATAGCTTAGAGGAAGCCTAGCAAATGACACAGGCCAAAGGTCAGTGCTCCTTTTCCAAACACAAGATTACAAGCCTTAATACAAACACAAATGATCCAGTGGATTTACAAAAGGACAATAGGAATACTAGTTTGGATTCAAGCAGTATTTATCAGAGTAAAAACTGCAAAGCAAGCTGTAAAGCATAAGAATGGCATAAGAAATGAAACTGAAATTGATGCAGCTGTACTTGAGACTTCTGACTGTCACCTTTGGCAATGCAGGTGCTGCCAGCTCCACCATGTCTAGGGCAGCTTGAGGACCTGCAGCGCCTGCAAGCAAATCCTGTCTGCTGGTGGAGGGAGCACAGCTGGGATGCTCCAGGGCTGCCAGCAACCAGGGGAGCACATCTCCTCCAGACTCCCTTCTCTGGGCTGGAGCACCAATATAAGATAACAGAGAGAATGAGAAGTAGCTTAGATACAGTCCTGCAATTCCAAAGCCGTGGATTAGGATGAAGACTCTTAAGTTTTGAAATAACACCTCATTTTAAATAGTTATGCTTCTGCATTTTGTAATGTCCCTGCAAATCTTTGAGCCTGTAGGGTCATATTTGCTTTTGTCAACAACAGCAAAACCAAAGAGAGTATTTAAAATAACAAAACACTTGCCTGCAGTAGTTAAGGAAAAGGTGAACATGATGAAAGCTGTGATGAAATGATGAGACCCGGAAGCTATGAAATACAACTTACAATACAAAAAGAAGAGACTACAAATGTGCTGAGGTTTACATACTGACTAGTCTTGGCATTGCTCATAAAAACGGAAGGTAATAGGGAAGAAGTTGTGGCTCAAAAGAATTATTCTTTATGGTAGCAGTCACGCGTTTTCTATGCAGGCATGTGGAAGCTTTAATGGATAAGTGTAGAATAGAGCAGGGAAAACTACTAAGTAAGCAAAAATGCAATTTTTTTGGAATTGCTTCTACATCTGTGGAAATAGGTGGATATTGGCTAAACTGTGGAGTGGACAATTTTGAAATGATTATATAAAGACTGAGTGCAACAGTGTGAATAGCATCACTACAATCACAAGCAGAACACAGACTCTCATACCAGCACTATGCATGGAAGTCTAAGTGGTAATTGTTTCCAGATTCACAACTAGGAACCATCTGAACTATCAGGTTAAGAATCTCTGGTGTGCCAGGCCCAACGAACAGCATGAAATAACCTTAAATCAGCCAGAAGTAGTGAGTGAGGAATTCCCCTTGTGAAGGGAAGCTGTATTGGAGCAGGAGGGCAGAGGCGCAGGATGCTCTGATGTGTATAAAGAAAGCGGGAGCCTGGAAGAGAGCTCGTTTACATAAATAAAATACCAAACAGCCACTGTCAGGATAGAAACCAAAGCTGTTCCTCTTCAGCTTTAACACATACATCTGTAAACTAAGAGCCAAGAAGCTGAGATAGCTTTTTAATGACCGTGCTTCTCCTGTGAAGTCCAAACAGAGCTCAGTTCAGACACAGAGGACCTGCTCCTTACCTTTAGGCTCCTTTGTTTGCTGATCAGTGCTGCGAGGGTGACTGCAGGAACCCATTATCAAGTTATGCTCTATTTTGCTACTAAAAAACATATGAAATAGATAAAAAAATTGAAGTTTCTGTAAACAAAGATGTGCAGAAACAAATGCTGTGTTCTGTCTGGCAGTAAAACTGTGGCAATTTTAAATTTTGCTGTTTGTATCTTTCTCAAATAAAATATGGAACATCTGAAGCAGAAGAAACTGCTGTAGTAGAAGGAAAACGGTAACAACCTCAGTCATGCTAGAGATTAATTCTTAATGCCACTTGCACTGAAAAATTACTCGTATTTCACTTCTCTTTTTCCGATGGTCTCTAATTCTTCCTCTGAGAAGGAATGTTATTTTTGCCATTCAATTACATTTTAACCATTCGATCAGACTGAGCTCTATATAAACGTATGGACTCTCATTTCAGATTCCCTTACTCAGCTTTTACTTCATGAAGAATTGTGTTCCAAGGTCACAACTGATTAATCTTGACCTGTGAACCTCCAATGTGTAAAGTCTTAATATAAATGTATTCCTCTACGTGGCAAAGTGAAAAGTACTCTGTATCCATGACAAATAATGAACTACATTTTTCTGACTTTACTCTTCAGTTGCTAATTAAGCACTTAACTACAAGATCTGTTAACTCTTTGGTGCTCTTTGGATAAATTATGTGTCTGTAAATAGAGTGAAATCATTTGGCCCTTTGAGCATACGTGATGGACGTACCCCTCCTCAGGTACTTCACAAGACACTTTTGCTAAGCCTTGGGGATGCTCATGGTGCACTTCCGCAGGTATGCTTTGGCCTTGGGAAGAGTATCGCGTTTACGGACACACGTTTAGGGCTTCCAATACTGTCCTGGCAATATTTTTGTATTACTGGTACTATGAAAAAAGTCTTTATATTTCTGGTAATCTATTTTAGAAATTAAGGCATGAGACAGAGGCAAGTGAAATTGTAATTTTAGAGGAAATTTGCATGCTAAGTGAATTGACATCATGAATTCATATGTACAGCAAATTAAAAAAATGATAATAATAAAAAGGAGTAGATTTGAGGGGAAAAATCTAATCTGATGCGACCTAGCACTTGATTCAGCGGTTGGCAGCCCTCCTGTGGCAGAGGGGCTGGACCTCATTGATCCTTCAGGTCCCTTCCAACCCAAGCCATTCTACGATACTGTGATACTGTGAAAAAAAATCTTTTCTTCTTTTACATTCATTAATAGGTACTTCTGAAGCATGCACCCCATGCATCCTTCTATAACCAAGTTTCGACTCACTAGAGGACTGAAAGCCTGCACTGCTGAGATGCTCGTGCCCAGCAGATGCAAGCTGTGCCTGCGGCCCACTGCAGCTGGGAGCTGACAGAGCACCCGCACACACTGCCAGTGCCTTCAGTGCTGCGTCCCCATGTGGGATTCCACAACACGCCACCAGTGACAGAATTACTGCAGTGATGCGGAATTACTGCAGCGAGCCGAGGGCAACAGGGGCTCAGAGCTGGGGGTGTCACTGCATCTAGCAAGGGGAGCACCAATGTCTGCATTGGTCTCACAGAACAGATCTCCCACTGTGCACACAGTTTACCGGCAGTCTCTTAGAAGAGAAGTATACCACAAAGCGTGACTTACATCACCAGGCACCGCTAAGTTAACCTGGAGACATTTAAGTCAAAACAAATTTACCCAGTGCTTCTTGTAATTGTAACCAGGACTGGGAGCATTCACGGCAGTGACAGTGCAATTAGTCCTGCTAAACAGACACTGGGAATTCACTTTCAGAATACATTAGGGCAGTCCTGCATGGGTGTTTTCAGCAGTAGACACTGTACTCCCTGCAGATCTGAGGCTGGACACAAGCGACAATATAGTAAATCTATTTTTATCTTTAATCGCTCATTCTGAAGTACTGACAGGCACATTAAGCACTGCCATCTAAAATTAGTTCTGTTCATGCTGGAAGCAACAATTTTTTCTATTGCACTCTTTGTATGCTTAATATCAGAAGACTTCAGGGAGACACTGCACTGTTTGTGAGAGATTTCTCTGCAATATCCTGATTAGGTCCTGGAATACAGTAGTGCTATTAGAATTAAAGTCCTAAAGCCCCGTGAACGGTACATCATTAAAATCTCCTTCAACTTGCAGAAAATACCAATCAGCTCTCAAGTAACGAAGCCAAAAACTACAATAAGATTTTAAACCAGGGGTTGATTTGTGCCAAAAGCTGCCCACCACCACATGTGAATATAAAGCAATTCCTCCCACTGACACTGTGCAATTTCACTGCCATCGTCCCAGAAGAACAAGAGCAAAGTTGCCAAGTTTCTCCTGGTCACAAAAGTCTAGAAGGCAGCACGTGACATATATTTGCTACAAACTCCACCTGATCTACATCAACATCGCCTCATCATGTTCAGATGCTCCGTTTGATATGACTGTTATTATTCCTGTGGTTGGATTGATCAACCACTGGATGTCACTAGCAGTCTAAATACATAAACCCAAATAGCATTTGTTTGTCATTAGAAAATGTTTAAGGACAGGATGAATCTGAGCACAATAAATAGCAACAATTCTTGAAGATACTGAAAGCATTTGGTCACATCTCTCATTTGTTTCAAGCTTACGGTATAAGTGCCTGATTCAATATTCTTACTTTGGGTTATTCATATACAAATCTGACAGCGACTCGGATCTCCTTGCTCTCCTGACTGTAAGTTCACGTCTCGTACTGAGTTGTAATTGCTATGGAGAACCAGCACGCAGAATCCAGCATCCTGTGAAGCGCTGCTGAGCTTCATCCGCTTTCACCAGCAGTTCTTCCTGAGACACGAGGTGATGCCCAGTGCCTGAGTACAGCGGGTGCCCCTCCCACAGACAGCCCAAATGGAGACTCAGAGCTGTGGCTTTCAGCTTTGGGTCTTCAATGCTAAATTCAATTCAGACCGATCCAATGCGTCCAAAATCACAGCCACACAAAACGTCCCAGATTGAAGAGCCATCCAGGTAAGAGAGCCATCCTCCTAAGAGAGGAGAAACAGAAACTTCTATTCTGTTTCTCTAAAATCTTCAAGCATCAAATATCAAATTAAGGGAAACCATGCTCAACTAAACCAACGTTCTTCTGTGTGGGTTTAAAAGCCAGATGACCTGGTTCCACAAAGGGTGAGGAAAGTTGCATGGGCAGTGTCGTTAGCACCCTCCAAGTGGCTAGAATAAGCATCACATCACTAACCAAGGGGCAAAGTAATGGAGAACATGAGCCAAGGACCACAAGAGAGAAATTAAAATGGAAAATGCAGAAAATAGTAATAATCATAACAAGCAACATCATCATCCAACTCTGCTAGTAGATGACTGGAATCTTACTTCTACAAATTCCATTTTGGCAAGGTCCTAAATATAGGTCAAAGATGGCCTGTTTCAGGCAGGGCCAGACAGAAACCAAACAGAAACCTGAACACAGCCTCTCAGCCTTCGTAAAGGGACAGGGAAGTCATCCTGGGGCAAAACTGATAGCAATTCATTTTGCCTAGGGTGAAAATCTGCTGTTTGGAAATACCGAAACATTCAGTATTGATGCTCAGAACAACAACTCCCCCTGGAATGTTCTCTTCTTACTGAAGGCAACAAAAAACCCAATGACAAAATCAGATATAAAAAACAATCTAGACAAAGCTTTTCAACATATGAATTAGAGTTTGTTTTGGAAATGAAGATAAACATTAGAAAACAAGTTGGAAATTGAAAACACCAAGCCTGATTCTCACTGGCCATCACAACTAAACATTAACAACAAATAATTTGTGGTCACTGCCTTCAAGTCAGTGGTACACAACTAGAATAAATAACAGGAAGATCAGATCAACTATCCCAACACTCTGTACTTCTGGGATTGCCTACTGTAAAAGAAATAGAATGATTTTTCAGTGCTTCTTCAACCTAAACTACGAAATGGTCTAATTATCCAATTGCCTTACATGAAACCACTTCATTAGAAACTCTCTGTCTCAAAGAACAAGATCCTTTAAGAGTAGCATTTCTAAAAGGGGCTCCAGAGCAGGGTCCCCACAAGGTCACCTTTCAGACCTCGTTGCAGTGACAGACCGGGCTTATACCTATGACATCCAGCATGCCGCCCTTCAGTGTGCTCCTCTGCCAACAGCCGCTGAGTGCAGCGCAGTGCTCCTCGTGCTCCAGAGAAGTCTGAGCATCAAACAGATCTCTCACAGCAGCTCACAGCACATTGATGACATCTCTGCTTTGATAGGTGTGCATAGTACTGTCCTAACACTCAAGTGAGCTGCGTTTGGTTGCACTGAGAATCATAGAATAGAATGTCTTATGTTGGAAGGGACCTTACTGACCATCCACTTCCAGCCCCTGCCATGAGTGAAGCGTGCTCAAAGCATGCCCGTGGATTCCCAGCCCTGACCATCAGTGAGGCAGAACAGAGGTCTCATAATATCAATACATCAAAGAGAAGAAGAAAAGTATCTGAAAAAAAAGATATTTGAAACAATTTCCCTAAAAAGGATGAGTCATTTGCTTTACAATTATTTTGAAATAATTATTTAAAATAATTAGATTGCTCTGAACAAGTGCTGTAATTTTAATACAGGTATAATCACTGCAAATGACATTAAGAGCTTGTCTACAGGCAAATTGTATTGCTTTAATTATAGTGGGGTAGCTGAAGCTGAGCAAATCCCCAGTCCAGGTACAGCTGACATGGCAAAAAAGGGAGGGATGGAAGTTATACTAGGAAGCATGGAATGTGTTGGGTTAACGTGGACACAGCTATTCTGTGCAAATGAAATCATAATGATTTCCAGCCCCACTATAGGGTTCCCAGCCCTAATGTGCGGCTCTCAGCCCACTGAACACTGGGCAGCAACAGCTTGTAAAACCAGTTGGGACATTTCACTTCGAAAAGGAAAGCTACAGCTACCTCTAACCTGACAATCTCGTGTCTATATTTGTTCCTCTCCACCTCCTAATGCAAGTGAAAAACAAAAAGCAAACTAGCGCTTGCACGGTACGCCATGGCAATGCAAGAGCTTCACGGGACAGCTGGGTGCTCAAAATCCCACTGTCAGCCCTGCATTGACCTCCCTGTAGGAATCAGAGCATGCTTCACTCAGCTGCCTCTTGCTGACACTTTGGTCTCGCAGGGTACCTATGTACACAGCGAGGGTGTGAGCCTGGACACCAAGCGGTGCACGAGCTGCAGCTCAGAATGCCGACCCCACGGGAAACCCCCCGTTCTGCAGACATTGCCCCCAGATCAGGGGAAGCTGACTCTTTTGTACAATAACCATAGAGAAAGCCTTTAAAAGAACTTCTGTCCACGGAGTTTCATGGCAAAGTTCACACTTTAGTGGAAGCTGAGGGGAGTTCAAACCAGATAACTACCTGCACCAGGTCCTGCCTCAACAGTGAAAACTGGAAAAGAGAATGAGTGACCTAAATATTCAGAAATTACTTAGTGACTGCTACCACATCTATTTTTGAGTAGTTAACTACAGAGTTCTCAAATAAACTTGACCACCAGAGATGAAACTTTAACTAGACGGCACCTTTTAATGTGTTTCAGTTTGAGACATACAGAACTACTAATCAATTCAGTGAGAAATTAGGTCAGAGTTATCCCCATCTTCCCCTAAGTGCTCTAAAACCAGATTTAAGTGTATATATATTTAAATTAATATACAGTCCTATATAATTTTGTATTCTCCTTAGCAGGGATGGCAAAGTACAGTAAGAGCTGAAACCTTTTTGCATGGTAGTCACTAAAGAGATGAAGCAAAACCACTAACCACAGGGCATTTTTTGCTAAGTCCACTTTCATCCTTGTTCTCAATAGATAAAGAATCTATTTTAATTAGTGATCCCAGAAAACCTCAATAATCCTAATGCATTAGGCAGAGACATCGGATATTTTTTGCTTCTTAGTTAACAAAATCAGATGCAATGCAAATAGATGTAAATAGGCACATAACCAAATAACCAAACAGAGATAAGCGAAGGTATACTATTTTCCATCCATATTTCCAAACAGCTTTATCGTATTTCTACCATATGTGTTCCAATGTAAAACCTTAAATTAAGACAATCTAGGCACAACATGCCTTCAGTGGGCTGCGCTCTCAGTAAGCGTTGCTCGGCAGGCAGCACGGCCCAGCCATTGGTGCTCACTGGGAATGGAGCTCTACGCCCGCTGCGAGCACTGTCTGGGCTTTTCTATTTCTTAAGAAGCAGCCTGCTAAGGTTCCATTTTCAAATGTTCGTCATTAGTAATGCCTAAAGGTGGCACGCTCACTAAGCAGTCTTGCTAGAAACAATACAAGATAAGACACAAAAGACAGATTATGCAGTTCATGCCTCCAAATGCAGCAAAAATAAATGCAAACTGCTTTGGGGTTTGTCACTGGCAGCATGCAACAGCTTTTCCATTATGCTATGCCCGATCCTTGGCCAGATTTCTTCAGAAAAAAACTGTGAGCTAGGAAGAATGGAAAGCGCTTCCCAGAGGTCATGCCATGGGAGCTGGGAAGCAGCAGGCTGGCATTCTGCCCCGACCTGCTTTGGCCCACACTGGGCCCTCCCTGCCCACCCACCAGTGTGGGCATCGTACCTTCATTCTGCATAACTCTTACTGGCAACCATCACTGAAATTGGTGTTATCCCATCTAATATTCATACTATAAATAAATGCAGGACCCCCAGATGGACTGGGATTCCCAGTGTTGTGTTACACAGCTGAGGATAAAGAGCTCCTGAATTATAGTTCAAACACAAATAATAGGACTTTGAACACTTCAGTTTAAATTGCTCCTGCTTCCCAGCTCACCTGCACACAGGAGGGGGAATCTCTGATTCACACAGACTGCATTTTTGTAGTCCTCCCAATGACCAGGTCCATCGTTATGGCCCATTCTAAACACTACAACAGTTTTTTCCACCCCAAATTTGTCAAACTCTTGTCAAATTCAATCTCTTCCTCCCAGGTCAGAACCACCTGGAGGGAATTCCTCCTGTCCTTCCTTCCTCTACAGAAATTTACTTCTCATCCTTCAGCAATACTTTTTTCCCTGTTTATCTCCCTCATTCCCTGCTCACCCTGTAAGCAGTTGTACTCTCACATACCTTTCTTTTTCTTTTTTTTTCTCTCTCCTAATGCATTCTCTATGTAATTTCCTGGCACATGACTTCATCGTTGACTCCTGTCATGCAACTCAGTGCAGAACTGAGCAAAGTCAGTGGGAATCCTGGAGGATGTGGGGGTGCTGAAGAACAGTCACAGGACCAGAGCTCTGCGCTGCAAGGACCTGGAGATGTGAGTGTGCTGTATACAAGCTGCTATGTGCTGCTGCATGGTGCTCCTGACTGGGCAGTGAGGCTGCCATGTCCCATGTGTGCTGGGGTGAAGCATGTGCTCGCATTTCCCAGAAGACAAGCACTACTAGGATGGTAAGGATTACTCCTCCACTTCAGGAGTGCTGCAAAAATAATTTACTTGATGCTAACAAAGTGTTCTGAAGCCAAGAAGAGCCATGATTCCGAGGATGAATATGTTAGTAACAGCACAACAAACAGCTGGGCTACAAGAGCATCTTGAAACAAAACCATCCGGAAGAGTTTCATTTTCTTTTGGTGAGGAATACTCATTGCAGTTCTCCTACGTGGGTCCACAGTGCTCCTCTGAGCCACCTGCTCCTCCGGGCAAGGTTTGAATTAAATCCCCTTCTGCTTTCTATTTCTTTATGTTTTTAAATCAGAAAACTATTTATATTAATTTCAGGCTTTGTAATCTCCTCCAATCCGCTGTTAAAAAATAACAAACAAACAAAAGAAGACCCAAAGCTAAATGTTGTCTCTAAAACTCCTTTTCCAGACTCCTACTTAATCAGCCTCGTGGCATACTGGGAAATAGATCATTTAGTTCCACTTCATTATTATGGGCAAAAAAATCTTACATTCAGGCTTACAGCACCTAAATACCTAAAGCTGCATTCTAATCTGTAAAGCACATGGGTGTAAAACAGGCAGGCAATTTTTCATTTCCCTGGGGCAGCACTGTTTACGGTGACTGGCAGGGGCTTTCTGCATTTCATCAGGCCCTTTACGAGCACTGCCAGGCCAGCAGAGCTGCGCTTACTGCATTACCGATCACACATGCTCCGGTACGGCAACACCAGCAGATAACGGATGGGTGGCTCCAAGGGGGCAGTGGAGGGACTGACAAAATTGCTGTCTACACATAGAGAAATATATAGGGCATAGCATGTGACATACACTGAAATTAACATGAATTTAGTACTGCTGCCAGTGAAAGACACTCTAATTGAAACAAATAGCTCTGCCCTTCAATGTCTTGTAAAACACCCCCTACTGCCTGTGCAGGAATCACCTGTCTGCAGTCAGCGTTTCTGACAACCGGAAAGAGGTTTGGGAGAGGCTCTTCCAACCTGGAGAAAACTATCATCTGGTAGTGAAAAACCAAAACAAACAGAACAACCCTGGGGTGTTACAGACGTCGAGGAACAGGAGTATGTGCTCCCCTGTGATGGCAGCTGACCGGGCTCCAGTACAGATGGTCCATTCCCACCACACGTTCCCTCAACAGCTTTGCTACTGGCATTTCAGAACGTGAGACTGTTGATAAAAAAGCCTCAAACTGCATTAATGACAAAGCGATAATATCCTCAAACTCATCTTGGTTGGACTCTTTCCTGTGTTGTTCATCAACACTCTAGAACGTAAATACTGCCTGGATAAACAATGTGACATGCTGGTAAAAGCCATCAATAGAGACTGAATGCTTAATTAAAACAGCAAAAAAAAATCTCTGGGGGAGAACCGCTCTTGGGCTTTTCATTTGAGATCATAAAGCTGACCACTCCTTTCTCTGCCTTCATCAATGCACACTGCTGCATTAATTAACTGCCCTTAGGAAGCTGATAGGAAAACACCTTCTGATGGAAGCATTGTAAAAGCAGTTAGATCAAAATACAACATTAAGGCCCAGAGTCCTCATTTCTTTATGTTTCACAGAACAACTGAAGAAAAGGCAAAGACAGTGAGGCATTTCTGGACCAAGGAAGCTTGTTATTTCGCTTTTCAAAATAAATACATTTCAGAGACTATAATCACTGCTGCTGGCCACCTGCAGGTCTGCTGACCAAGCTGTGTAAGCGTGCACTGGGCAGAGGCAAACCTGAAGTACACTGCGGGGCTCTGCACTTTTGGTGGAAGAGGTGAGCAGCATCGGTGCAGTATTTATGCAGCCCTCAAAGAGGCTGCATCCAACCACTGATGAGCAACAGCTTGATCCAGCGAAGCCTTTTCTCTCCCCTCACACAGAAAGCACGCTTCCCTTGCTGTGTGTGGCTGGAGGGCAGTGGGGTGCCCTGGGGTGAGCAGGGTGCCTGGTCCCATCCTGGCGGGCGGTGTTGGTGCGGAGCTGCCTGCAGCTGGAAGCCACAGGTTGCAGTCAGCTGGTGGAGACACTGCGCTGTACGCAGCGCAGAGCAGCCTGGCGGTATGCTGACTGCAGAGCGGCAACGCGAGAGGCTCATTGAAAAATACAGACACGTAAGCAAGACAGAAACCCCACCTCCTTGTGATTGTCTGAGAGGGATCAAATGGGTGGAAATGCCACAGATAGACGCACTCCTCCCAGCATAATTGTTACTGTCACAGCTGTGTGCAGCAAGGGGGAGGCGAGCGGATGATGCAAGGTGCTTGGCACTGCACAGCACAGGGCTGCGCCCTGCGGCCGAGGCGAGGAGCACCTCCCAGCGCCTAGCGCGGCCGGCAGCAGCCTGATTCATGCCCATACTGGCTGTAAGTCACTTATTTTCAGAGCTCATTACAAAGAGTAATTAAATGGTCACAATGTCCCCAGCCTTAACCCTACTTAGTAGATAAAGTGGATAATTAAGCATTGTTAGTTCCATTTTGCATCTATGGAAACTGGTGGGAGGCTAATGCAAGGTCACCAGGCTACTCTGAGCCAACTCCAGATTGTAACACACCAGTCATGGACTCTTTCACCCCAAAATGTTGGGAGGTTTTGTTAATTTCAAGGAGTTATGCATGATAACCACTACTCCTGTCTTATCACTGAGAATCTGCTACAGAGAAGTATTATGATTGAATGAAGTCTTTGAGAGCTTGCAATGAATGCTGATCTTTTCAAATTAATTGCCAGGTGAGGTAACCACCACCTCTCTTTAAACAAGATGGTATCTCTGTTCCATGCAGCCAATTGATCCTACACGCACACTCTTGTACAAATACACGATGAAGCAGTCAGATATGACAAACCCACTACCTGGCCTCTGAAACTATTAGAAATGTTATTAATTGTAGCCGCCCAGGTACAATCACAAATTCCCAACATGTGTTCTCCATCAGAGTTTTACACTGGTGCTAACTACAGTGGCAGTGCAGAGATTTTAGACAAGGCTTTACCATGAGTGCACCTTCCCTGAGTGGCTCATGAGTCACTGGATGCTGCAGCTCAAACTGCTGCATCCTTCAAGCTATATATAGCTCTATTCCTATAAACTATTATCTCACTTCTCGCCAGTCGGCACGCTTCATTCATAACTGTTTATCTTGCCCTAACTGCCAGCCCAAAGGTGGAACACTATTTTTGGACTGTGAGAGGGGCCTAAACAGAGCTGTGTTTCTGAGCATTCTCCTTTCCCCGTTTTTTAAATATCATGCAAACTGAAGACCTCTACTTATTCACAATATGCTTACAAAACTGCCAAAATGTTCTCAACTCACATGTCCCAACCTGACTTCTAGGGAGTGGAGAACACTTGAAGCATCTTCAATTTTTGCTTCACTCCTGTGGGAAAGGCCCAATAGAAGACTGCTTCATGCAGGGAACTCCGGACAGGCACCAGTGTGGATAACAACGAATTCTAATAAACACAGGATTATTTGAACTATCAGATTCATTGGGCTATCTCCCAAATTCTGACTCTTTTCCAGAGCTTTCTAGGAAGTGAATGATTATACCCACATCATAACAGTAATAAAAATAAATTCCATATTTCCATTTAAACATACGGAAAATCTGTAACTGATTTCAAGGTGGGATGGAAGGGGTCTCTCTAACAAAATCTACTAAAGTGAAAAAGCCTTTGGAATATACTTGCCTTTATCAAAGGTTGAAACAGTATGAAAAGCAGAGTTCAAAACTACCCCTATATCTAAGGTTTATGGTGAGGGATGAGTGGAGGATCCTTTCTTGCTAAGTAATTCAAGAATAAACCAGGCAAGATCCACCTGTGCCATGACATCCAGCACCAGACATGGGTTAGCATTCCCTTAACAGTTAGAACTCCAACATAGCTCAGAAGTTAAATGACCTGGGTAGTTTCTTGCTAGTACAGACAGACCCTGTATGGTGTGGTACGTCTGCTCTTAGACGCAGAAGAAGTGCCGTAAAAGAAAAACAGTGGTGATATTGAGAAGATTTAGACAGCTTTACTGTTTAAAAACAAGCAAAAAAAAAAAAAAAAAAACAGAACACCAACCACCACCAACAAAAAAACAGCCACAAAACAACACCATTAAAGACTCAAAAAAAAAAAGAAAAAAGAAAAGGAAAGAAAAGGAAAGAAAAGGAAAAGCTTTCTATAAAAATTCAAGGCAGCTGGACCTGACATAGGGTCTGCACTGGTGGTGCAGCGATGCTCCCTCTCCGTGTCTCAGAGCTGCCTTTCCGTTTGGCTTCAAACCAGTGTCATTGTTAATTGGATGCTGAGTGATGGAGCTGGCCACCTGGCACTGTCTGGCTCCTAGATGATCATCAACTCACTTGGCAGGCTAAGTGGGGAACTGGCCACCTGGCTAATACGAGGGCTACAGAATCTCTGACGAGCTGATTGCCAGCCTGCTAAGACATTTTTATTGTGGATATCGACAGTTACTTCTCATTATTCCTCCATCGATCCTTCTCCCCACAACTTGTATGCTCACAAAGAAACAGCCAGCTCATGACCCCCTTCTCTCTTTACTTTCCTCTATCTGCTATGACAGATAAATTCAGACCCCTTCCTTAATTGCTAAATGGGAATAAAATGAGCTTCTATCCTTCTCCTTCAATTTCTTTACGTTATTCCAAGCTCCTTACTCCCATTCCATTCCGTCTTGCTTCTCACTATCATTTCCAGTACTATGGATAAATATTTGTATTAGCCAATGACTTTCACAATGATTTTTGAATGGTAGTTTGCTGCCTAATTTTTAATTAGTGATAAAAGTTCTGATATAAATTAAGAATAATATCAAAAACAAGGACAAGACAAGAATTGTGTGAAATTGGATTCTAGCCTGAAGGCTAGATTCCACAGTTGCCTTGCATTCTGTGTTATTATTAGCACTCGCAAAACTTCAGTGAAAAAGGCCACAATTTTGATTTTTTATTTCATTCATTTTGCATATATGTAAATTACTTCACAAGCAGTAATGGAAAAGAAGGCTGAAATGAACAAAAACACATCAATAAAGGGTTCTGGAGTACTGTCAGTGTCAAACAGCAAAGCGCTGCAAGCTAAGCTATGAAAATTAATTACTTCAAAATATTAAAGAGAAAAGTACACAAGTACTGAAGTTTTAAGCTCCCCAGATACATTCTGATCATATTTTCCAGCTTTCTTACCAAAGATGTGTAGGTACATTCTCACTTATTCAAATATTGAGAAACATTCTACAAAGCAATGAAAGTTTTGTGGTTCTTTGTTCGACTTTATACTGAATATAAAAATAAATTCAATCTAGGAAATGTTTGATGATTTCTCTGGTGACAAAGCCAGCTATAATACTCCTCTAATGTCCAAATCTCTGTCTTCCGTTCTGGCTTAAATAACTGGCTTAAAAATAAAAGATGAAAATATCTACCGCATCACGGGACAGAAGGTAAAGATGGAGAGAGCAGAAGTCTGTTCAAGGTCATCAGGCCTTCCAAAAATCAAATCACTTCTCCCAACTGATTCATGTTCTTCCTCATACTTAACTTTACTTTTTGACTCACTGAAGTAATTCTTGGCAGTTTCTGGGGTGCTTTAACTTTTTCCTATTTGCTACTGCAATGGCCTCTGTGACAAGTGCTTGATGGCAATTGCATGTATTTGTGCTTCAGAATCAAGCTCTTAGATGGGCATTTATCAGCTGTAAATGCCTGTTCATGAAGATTTGCAGTTGCCTACAGAAAGGTGAGATTTACAGTACTGACCATTGGTCTGTTACAGCTAACAATTCAGAAGTCCAGACTCCCGTACTAGTTACTTCTGCCTTACCATGATTTGATATTTAGCAGCCATATCTAAGTGAATTACTTTGGCATAACATGTCTACAGATTGGATGTTAGATATAGTTCGCATAAATCTTCTGCTGTATCAGTACACCAGGAAGCTTAGGAGAGACTTTGTGCTGTCTTATGCTGTAAAAGGACAGAAATGTTCTAATTTAGTGTATCCTTCACTGAGCCTGCTTAATAATGAAAAGGCTGCCATATAAGATAAAGAAGTGAATACTGATAACACAATGAAGTCTGAAAACGGGGACAGAAAACTCTCCAGGCCAAATGGAAATCTACTGGGATTCTGTAAATGAATCAAAGAGATGTTCATTCCCATTTTTTAAGATTTAATAAATCAGTTTCAATTAGAAATTCTTCCCAATCCCAAATAAGGATTATCAATTTCTAATCATCCATTAAGACAATAACAAACAGAACCTCACAATTTTTGTAACTACAATCTCACACTTTGTTCCCAGTTAAACTTGTATGTCGTTATTGGATGAGCCAAGGTGAGTACTTATGTAAAATAAAGGGCAAAGACTATGGAAATCACGTTTTGTCATCTTCTGAGACCACTACGTTCCATCTTTCTCCAATCATGCAATAATTTACTGAACTGTGAAACTACTCAATAAAGCATACTACCACCTAACTGTGATCTTATTTTAGAGCAGCTCTAGCTGAAGTCAATGTAAGTTTTGCCTTCAAAAAAATACATCAGGGTTAAATGCTGATTTTTTGCCTTTGGGTAAAATTCTACTCCCTTTTTTCAAAGAGAGCTCTGAAAACAATTGGACTCAGTCTTCATACATTTTTAGGTAACATGTTAATTTAACAAAATTTGCTTGGTTTCCTATTCAGAATGGATACAGAAAATACAGCAGAGAGTCACACAAAATTCACACTTTCCAAAGCTTTTAAAATTTAATATATTTTTTTTCTAACCAGGCCAAGAAATGCCACATCCTGAAATCTGTCTTTTTCTAATGATGTATATAAACACATAAATGTTTATGTGTTAAACATAAACACGTGATGTATATAACACATATAAACAGTCACTGAAGGCACTAAATTATTCTTGGAACAAATAACAGGACTACAAGCAAAGTCTGGGAAAGCACTTGAGCCAGTAGAGTGTGAGTGACCATTAACTTTATAACAATTACACACCAATTAGATTATTCTGTCACAGTCACCCAGAACTTTACTACTGATTTTCAAAAGAGAATTTTTCCAATATTTGTTCTTTTTATTTTTGTAGTAACATCTACTAAAGAGTAAATATAAACAAACTTCAAAAACAGGAGTCAGTAATGCAGCTGCTACAAATGTTTGAAAAAAATGTTCAGAAGAGGGAAAATGGTTTGCCCAAAAGATGTGTTACTGATGGATCAAAGCATAGGACAACATCACTGCAGGTCAGTGTTAACCATTTGTAACTTTGCCAAAAAGGAATAGGTCTCTCTTTCTACTATTTCCTTCACTGTTGATAATTACAATCCCGACTGGAAAAGATTAGTAACTAAAGAATTTCAGAATGAAATACTATAGAATGAATCGTTTTACTGCCTGTGTCATTTAGAGATTGCAATGTTGAATGTCCACATGGGCAAAGCATGTGTTGTTTTACACACTATGTAAATAGATCTAAACAGTCTAGTAAAATTATGTTATCTAAAAAAATATCTACAGCACTTTTCCATCTCAGTGATGTACCAAGGGAGTAAACCTCACTTTCTTCACAGTGCTATCAAATTACGGTCCTATTGTCAACAAAATTTCAGGCAATTTACGCAATTAGGAAAATGTTTCTCTTTTATGTAGATTTTCAAATTCAGATGAATGCAATCACAAAATGGGAAATATTTATGGAGGTCAATGGAATTACAATAAACATAAGCTAAGAATTTCCCTTGTTGCATTAGGAGAAACGTTTCTCCAGTACACTGAAGTATTGCTTTATCTTTATCTCACCTTCTCCCAGGCAGCCAACTTTATTTGCCTCTGCAGCCTTTTGATTTTTGCTTATTATCCTCTTTCTCATCTTAGTAGTGTAGCACCCCAGGACTAGCAGCTAGCATCCTACCACACTGTCTTCTCTCTCTCTGTTTGCTCTTCACCAATTTTTTTTTCCAGCCATTTACAATTTTCAGTGCATTTACTGGAGAATACCTGCTATGATAACCGATGTCTCTAAGTGGTCCTTCTTCACCATCCCTTTTATGTAACATTATATTAATTATAGCTGTTCTCCAGAGGAAAGAAGGTGGTAAAAAGGCAAGCTAAGGTCACTGTTTCCTCATGAGATATGCTATGAAGAACAGTCAAATTCCACTGAAGCATTCCATTACTAGCTAGCATAAAACTGAATCACAGCACAACTAATAAGTATAATTGCATTCAGAAAGTTTCATTTTAAGAATATGTCAAACATATAATTTCATTAGGGTGTGTGAGTATCTGTGCATGGATTGATCATGGTACATTCTTATGCTTGTGAATCATAAGGCATTATGAATGACCTACCTCCTGGCAGTTGGGAAACTTCAGTATTCCTTCCTATTAGAAAGAAAGACTGTCCATCTGGACCACTTTCTTATAAGCTGCCAGCAATCCCAGCACATATCTTTTTTAATTCCTAAGCCTTCTAGTTAGACCAGAAACATTCATGATGTTACTGAGGAATAATAGTTAAAATTTTCCTAATCTAAAATAGAATTGGAATTTTCCAGTAATAATAAATATTCTAAACTTCTAAAAATGTGGCATTGCCATGGCATTTACAATTGTATTTTACCAAATCAACAGCTTCTGAGTAGCTCTATTTTTTTGTAAAACATTGCTGATATTAATAGGGTAATAGATTGTCAGTTTATTAAAGTCTGAAACAGATCAATCAGTTAAATAGATAGTCAGGAAATGGGCATTCATTTTCTTTTTAAGAGATAAATATTTCTGTTCAGGAAGATAGTTTTACTTAGAAGACATGTACAATTAAAAATTGTCTTTCATGTAGCTACTGAGCAGGGTTCTCACATACCTCAGCATATGTATTAACAATTCCCATCAGCTTCCCAGTAATTTCAGTTGTAAAGTTTGTGGTCCTCCTGGAGAAGAAGCAACAGTCTTCGACAGCTTACTGTTGCACCTGTCGGGAACAAAAACACGTTATGTCAACAGTACATGCAATGATTACAAAGTCAGTAACTGTTGATAAGTTTCCTTTATAACAGCCACAAACTATAGTCTGTACACAGTTTTCTTTTTTCTTGTCCTTTTTCTCTAATGAAAACTACACGGGGGCTTTAATTTTCATGGAACCATGAAAATGGAACATGAAGGTACTTGTATCTTATTTAACATTAAAGCTGTTTAGAATGCTGCAGCATAGACAGGACAGGGAGAATATTTCCCTAGTGTTTTACGTATCTTGAGCAACAGATTTCTGCTGTAAAAGTGGAACTTTAAAGAACTTCTGGTGATTCTGCAATAGAAAACAAATATGTATGGATGAAAATGATTTAGAGGTAAGAGACTCTTAACTTAGAAGCAAATACTAGATACTAGGTGGGCTATATATTAACAATAAAATTACAAAAGCATGAAAAAATAACATGAGAACATCTTTTAATATTGGGTTGAGTGCAATGAAACTAGCCTTTGCTGGATCTGATCACAAAAAATGCAAGCAATGTCACGCAGTGTTGTTAGCAGTTCTTTATTATTTCAAGTGAAAAGGAATACAGTGAAGAGAATTTAGAAGGGGTATTGGATAGTGTCAGCAGATAGCATATATGTTTACACATTACTATAATTAGCAGTGGAATTTAAAGAATTATAAAAGCAACAATTTGCTTTGCTTTAACAGTGTTTTTGACTCAGCAGCAGTTCCACTGATATCCTCACCAGAAAAGTTTTCTTGGTCTTTTTACAAGACCATACTCATTTAAAGGAGAAACACCGTGACCAAAGGTAAATACTTGAATATAAAAAGGGCCTTAAGAAACCTCCAGAAGGCAGTTTAATCCAAATCTGGGATAACTATGGATTAAGAATACATTGATGTTAGTTTGTGCTCCCCTCCTTTAACACTGCTGCCTCATACTAACATACCTTGGACTATTTTTCCCAACCTATATACTGGTAAACTTTGATGTTGTAGTTGCTTTTTTCACTTTGATGAACAAATTTGTGAAGTATCCTTATATTACTTCTTCCAACAGTTCGCATGCTTACTTTCTTTCATTTCATTTTGAAGTGTGATTTGTGAAGGCTGTAGTATGAATGAAAGAGGGATGCTGAAGTACAACAAAGGCTTGCAAAGAGAATGTCAAATTTAGCTTAATTCTATTTGTAATATGCTTAGAAACATATCTGTAAGACTGATGAATGATTTATCTGATTTAAAATATCTGTGTGCGCATTTGCAGCAGTTTCCTATGCAAATCAGGTACTTATGCACCCAAATTATTTCAGTTAGCTCCAGGAACCTACATAGCCTGATCTACACATTCAGCTATAGCGCACCATGTAGAGGTGCATCACGCTAATGTAGGTAGCATGATAACTGTGCACATCTTCTGCATAAAAACTGCACACCCAACTTGACTGAGAGGCAGATCTTTTATTATCTCTGCATTGCTTTACAATACTCCTAATTGGAATTTACATGTTACTGATAAAGCCTTCACTTTAACTCACAGAACATTTTGAAGAGATAAGGAATCATTTGCTAAAAATATTAAATAAAAGTTTAAAAATTAAGTATATTTATCCTTTGAATAAGTGTAATTTCTATATATTTTTTTAAACTTGGAAACAGAAAACATCTTTATGTATAACAAGAAATACATGCAATTATTGCTATAATGTTAAAAACTTTGTCAGGGTTATTATATACAACACTTGTTTTCACAGCATCACAAAATGATACCTCACTGTATTGCAGTGGATGTGGTTGAAATGTTGGGCACAGCAGAAATGGATCATACAGTCACTAAAATGCAAAAGAGCCACAAATAAATTGTGTCTTAACAAATGAGTCAAGCTTACACATTAGATAAAGCCGTACTTCAAAGGTAAGCAATAAAGTTTATGCAAGGTCCTCTGCCATGGCATAGCCAGGAAAAATAAAACCGATAGCTGATGACGTGCTGCTTGTGCCTGGACTTTCACCCCTCGGCTCGAGGAAAACAAGATGATGAACTAATGTGTGAGCATACAAAAAGTAAGCATGAAAATAATATCCACAGAAATACAGGCTGCTGAATCAAAGCATAGAAAGATAACACTGTCATTGATAGTAGCATGAATGCCATATAACCTGTGTGTGATGACCAACTCAGTTAATAAGCAAAACAGAATAAATACAGACATGTAAACATCTAGTTGTAGAAACTGAAAATTCATCACTTCACATTCTTTAAAATAAATGCAAAAAGAGGCTCAGCTTCAGTAAAACATTCTGCCCTGATGGGTACAGACTTTGCAGCAGACCAAGGTTCTCAGTACTGAAACACGTTAAAGCCTGGATTTGCTTACCTTCTTTTTACTGCTATTAGGAAGTTCAGGTAGAGAGGGACACTGTTATAGATTGTCCTCTTCCTTATGTTCATAATATATAGATAAGGTCACATGAGTACTGGAAGAATGATTCCTAAAATCTGGATGTACATTAGAAATGAATCTGAATGCTTCAATACTATGCTTTATATTGGGAATATAATTTCCCACACATTGGTATTTTCTCTCTATTTTTGTTGCAAAAATAACAGTTTTTCTCAGTATCTTCTGTTGTTTCTCAAGTCATGTTAAAATTCAAAAAATACAATGCCACAAACTTCTGCATGTTGTGCTACCTATAAAAATAAGGAAGTGGAGAACTTTGACCGAAAGAAGTCATGCTTGAGCCACCAAGAAGTCACTGTTTACTAACGAACAAAAAGATGACAAAATACTCACTTCTTGTGATTTGTTCTAGTGACTGGGTTAACTACACGGGTAGACATGCCTGATGAATCATTAAATTGAATGGCAAGACGTAACTCGAAGTTAATTTTCCTTTGGTATACGCTTACGCACCTAGTCATGACCATAGTCATGTCACCAGAATTTGTTCCCAAGGTAAAGCTGAGACAAATTTCCTGTTCAGATCTGTGCAAACATTTTGGGCAACTTTCTTCCAAAGCTCTGTCACTGTAACAGATCGCGCCTTTTGTAGGTCAGGCACAGAGAAGAACTTGCAACATGTAAATTAGTTCATTACAGTAGTATAATCACTACAGATGTTTTGCTACACAAGTATCTACACAGGTAGAATATTAATCACAACTTTCACTCATAGACAATGTGGATTATCAATGAACAAAGCATTCTGTGGTTAGGAAAATAATGCCTCTCCCAGGTTTGATGTAACTTTTTGAAATGCGTGATCACCATGGTCCTCACACAGTAAGAAATCCACTGAAGAAGGCTGGCTTGCTCCAAGTGCCTCTGCGCAAGATGAAAACATTTACTTTAGGAATATCCTGAAGGAAAATTTGAAGCCGGCATCGGAACGAGCTACACAATTCAGATCTACACATCCCTGATGAGGGATCTGAGAGTATGTTCTTTCCATCACCAAGATACACTATAGCAATCAAGGAAATCATCAAGAAAATTTCTGCTCTGAGACTATGTAGTTTAGCTGTCTTGAGAACTGGGATTTTTTTTCATCCCAGTATCAAGTGATGGTAGGACAAGGAAGGCCAGCTGTAGGAGAATAAAATATCTATTTCATAAAAGCACTGGGAAAATTCATCAGTCTCTGTAAAATTAATTGAATTTCATGAGTAAATGCTAATTATCACTTAGAATATGCATCCCAAAATACTTGATACATTCTAATTTTGAGAAATTTCAAGGCAGTTTAGCCTGCTTTGCAAACAGACTGAAATAATGCAAATATAATTTTGGCATACTACTTCAAAGTCTTATCCTAAATTTCAGGCTGTTTTTGCAGATATCCTGCTCACTGTCTACAGTTGATGGCTGCTTCGAGAGAGCTACACACTGGCTGGGCTGATCTCAGTTCCTGGAAGGTTGTGGAACAAACCCTCCTGGAGGCCGTGCTCAGGCACACAGAACAAGGAGATGACTGCGAGCAGCCAGCATTGCTTTACCTAGGGCACGGTGCGCTTAATGTGCCTGCACAGCCCAATGCTCTGCAGCATGATGACCAGCTCTACTGACATGGCAAGAGCAGTGCACGATGCTTACTTTGACTTCAGCCAGGCTTATGCATGGCCTCCCAACATGTTATTATAGCCAAACTGCTGGCAGACTGGAGGGGAAAAATGGCTCAACCATGGGACTCAGAGGACCATGATCAGCAGTCCACAGGTCTCTAGGGTGCAAGTTAGATGTACAAGAACATAAATGAGAAAATGTTCATAGATTATTGGAATAGGTTGCCCAGCGAGGTTGTGAATGCCCCCTCCCTGGAAGCATTCAGGGCCAGGCTGGATGGGGCTGTGAGCACCCTAGTCTAGAGGGAGGTATCTCTGTCTACAGCAGGGGCATTGGAACTAGATGATCTTAAAGGTCCCTTCCAACCCAAACCATTCTATGATTCTATGACTTGAATGTGAAAAGCACTAATACCTTACCATACAGCATGACTGGAAGGCTCTCAGTAATTTCCACTTATAATCAGCATATTTATAATCAGCACATTAAAAAAAATGAGCCAATGACCATATACCACTTACCTCTTAAGAGATAAAAAAATGTACTTAGCACATTTAAAAATTAGAAGTATTTTAATTGCCAGAGAACATTTTAAGTTGTTACAATTGAACAATGACTAATACTCCCCAGGATTCAGAATATGGGGAGTAATGATTTTCAGTTGGACATATTATTTTCCCCATTTACTCGAGTGACAGTAAGGATGATGTATAATTGTAGCTTTTATCAACTGTGTTTCTCACGTTTCCTATTCAAAATTTGTCCTGAATGCATTTGCAGTTCTGCATTGTGCATTGGGTTTCAACAGCCGACTGCTGTAAAATAGCAACATAAATGAAAGTGATTGACCACATGCTGCAGGTTAGCAGCAAAGCTGACAAAGCACTTTCCAGCACCCTAGTCCACAAAGATTCATCCACATTTGTAATCTCAGTTGTTACTTGCAACAGAAACAGCTTTTGTTTATGAAAATTTCCCTTGAAGTTTCCTGAAGTTTTGGGATTTGTTTTTTTTTTTGCTAGTTGGACAGTTTGTATGTGAAAATACTCATTTTCCTAAATAGGTACTTAGAAAACTTTAAGGCCCACATTAAACCTTATATTACACTGCTATGCCTACCAACATGAGAGGTGACTTTGGTCACTGGTGTTTGATAATGACACGTGTAACTGTTTCCTGTAAGAGCAGAGTTCTTTTTGTTTTGCACCTGGATTTACTGCAATTAAGCAGTTATACTGGTTGGGTCTATTGCCAGCTCATCTCTCATTTGCCAAACACAGAACATTTTGCAAAGCACCTGGTGAAGGACAGTTTTCACTGTTACACAGGCGAACTACTGAAGACTATAGGATTGCATAATCAAAAACTGGGAGAAGAATTTGACTTCTGATATATACAGCTGCTTAACTGTGTACTGTTAAGTGGCAGTTGAGGGAGGTGGCAGGTGATTCCTCTGGGGTTCCATACCCTCTTCTGTCAGTCATTTCTTAGGAGCACATGGGTTAAGTCATCTGTGATCTGTGCCTCAGTTTACTATTGTGAACAGTGACAAATTAAACCAAGGATATTTTGAGATGTAAGGAACTGGGATTTGTAGAAGATTATAAAAACCAAATTCCAAGTGCAAAGCATTTTTCCGAACCAATTGTGTGAATGTGCACCAGCAAGACGTGTAGTATACACCAAGCTGGTAGATCTGCAGTCGCACTGAGGTAGAGGCCACCAACGACACGCATGCCTCCTTCAAGCCTGTAAGCCTGGGCCTGCGGGGCAGGGTTACTCACTGGAAATATCGCTGTCTCAGGAGCAGATTCCACACAGGCCAGGACACGCCACGGCTGTGCTTCTGCGCAGCGCGACGGAGCGCACAGCAGCAGCAGCACTTTGCTGGAGGCCCTCGTTGGCAGCCGCACCAGGCGGCTCAGCACAGGCACCACCGCCCCATGGCACCATGCACGGGCTGCGGCCTCACAGCTCCTCTGTGCTCACGGGCACACACGATATGTCATCTCTCCATGCTTTCTCTCCCTTCCCAGCCCCGCCAGCAGCCTTAGTCTCTTCACTGACATTTGTGGGCGTCATTTTGAAGGTTACGGACACAGCTGACACCGCTCCACCCTTAATTCAGATACAGTCGAAGAACTGCAGTGTCAGTGGTGAGAGGTGTAGGGGGGACGGCGGGCTGCTGAGCAGCCAGAGCACGGGAAGCACAACGAACGCTCGGAGGAACCACAGCGCCTGACAGGGGCCGGGCCGGGGCCACCCAAGGCCGTTCCGGGAGCAGGCCGCGGCGCGGCGGGCGCGGGGCACGCCGGGAGCCGGTGAGATCG
>JANHGO010001333.1:0-34820 GCA_024606505.1 Aquila spilogaster | reverse complement strand
AAATTGTTTTGGTAGTCTACATGAAACTCCTAATACACACTTAATGTCATTGAAGTGATGACATTTGCTGGCACGGCGGCGGCTGATAAATAATGCAGGGCCGGGGAGGGGGCACGGGCCCGCAGAAGCCAGCTGGCAGCGGCGCGGCCCTCCAGCCGGAGGCAGCGGGAGGGGCGCCGCCCCTCGGCCGCCCTTCGCACCGGGATCCGGCCCCACGATCCCTCCTCCGGGGTCCGACGGCTGCAGGAGACCCTCAGGCACCGGTGCAGGGCCAACCTACAGGCGGGAGGGGAGGCACGGGCGCACCACCGCTGTGGGGCTTGGAGTCCGCTCCGGGCCTTGGTGCTACCTACCCGCGCCCACCGTGCCGCACGCCCCTGCCCGGGGCCACCCGAGGCAAAGAACCACGTACTCGGACCTCACCGAGGCCCACGGGGATGGGAGTTCAGACACTGCTTCTTCCCCCAAGTGTTGCCACAGACAGACCGCTGGCCAGGCAGCTCCTTCCCCAGCGCCACGCTTCGGCTTGGACTGAGGAGACCAAAAGCTTGACACCCACATCTTCAAAGATGAAATCTTACACTTGAAAATAATTTATCTCCAACTTGCTTCTGTGAAGCACTGTCTCACTTTGCACTAAGAGAAAGCCAAAATGGGTACAGGAAAATAACGAGCTATTTCCCCTGCTGAGCCTCAAAATATTACTGAGACAGGGGTGTATTTCAACTTTCCCCTTCCATTCTGAGCTGTGGAGGTGTTTTGCGTTACTTGAGCTGCAAACACTCTGGATAATCAGTGGAAGAAACAAGCTGCAGATTTACAAGTTAGCAAACGTGGCTCTACACACAGGAATAAGACAGCTTGTTTCACAATAACCCACCAAAAATGTTACTTTACGATTTCTCAAAGAACCTTAAGATACAATAGTTCTTTCTCAGTGATAATCAATATTAAAGCCAAATCCAGCAGCTATTTCCGATTGACACTAGTATCAACCTGCAACAAACTGTGATGTGATCCAACAGTGCCTAAAAAGGACTTGGTACAGAGAATGCCCTGAAATTTAATTGTGTCCTTCTTAACTACAGCTTGAGGGAAAAACAGCAGTCCTACTACAGTCTTAATACATTCAGCACTTAAGTTCTCACATACTACTGGGATATGGCTTGTCATTTTGTGTGTGTGTGTATGAAATAAAGCAGTCTAAGCTGATTTTCTATTCCTCCACCCCAGCCTTTCCATATCATCAACAATTTTACTGTCACAGCAAACAGGCTCTATAACCTCTAAACTTTAAGCACTAGAGGGCAACGTTATCCACTTGTTTTTACAACATAGATCAGTATCAAAAAAACTTCACAGATCTCGTACCTGGCCAGGGAAGCCACTGTAATTAAACTAATACTTTCAAGAGTATCATCTCTTGCCCACCACAAGTGTTGCACATTGTGGATTCATACTTTGGATACATTAAACTGAACCTGTGTGAGGCTAATAAACTGATTTCCTTTGCTTACATCTGACACTAACTCAGACAGCAAAAATAAGCCAAGCTGTTCATATGTTCTTAACGAGCAAACGAATGTCTGAAATCTGTAAGACCAAATACTATGCAAGATTATGCCACTGTAATACTACATTAGGTTACTCAGTCTGAAGAAACCTGCCACAACACAAAGGATCACTCAATCTTCCTGAGTATTACACTCTTCAGAAAAACAGAGCTAAGAGCACTACTGGAGACTTGCTGTTCTTTCCCATTGATCCCATGTTGTGTAACTGAGTGGAGATCAAAGGGCAGTACCCTTAAGAGCATTAAGTGCAAGGAAGCAGCTTTCATCTGTTTTCCTAGTCAAGCTCCAGAACAGAAGCACAATTATAATAGTGCAAGCACACAACTAAAAACATTTTTCCCCCCCGAGACATCACTTGTTACATTTTTTTCCATATCACTCCCTCTGACACTTTTGTTTACCAGTTTTCTTCACTATTAACTACCACAAAACTGTGCTATAACTTTCAGGAATAACTGATAGATGACCAAATTCAAAGGTATTTAGGTTTACTTCACATACTATTTTCCTGACCACTCTATTGCCAAGAGAGATGCTCCAAAGACAAAAGCATTTACCTCATTCTTTAGGTATACCAAAAGACTTCAAAGCCAGCTTGTGAGCTTGTATAAGCAGCTGTACTTAGAGGGTTTGCATTTTTGAAAGTGGTTCAAATCAGCTGCTTCAGTTCTTAGTGGAATAAGCCTCATTTTGGAAGATTACGCACTAATCCTGCCCAGCAGGAATGCCTTCCACCTCCCTCCCCTGTTTGTAAGCAGATCACAGCCAGAAGCCTGCAGATAGTGACCCATGCACTACTGGCTGTAGGAGCTCTCATTCCTCACATTCAGAAAGATTAAGGAGCCCTGAGCTTCCTGCTGAACAGCAGTGCCAGAAGCAACACCACCTTCAGAAGGCATCTTTCTCGGGAGGGACCAGACCATGCACAGACTCACTTAAATGTGAAAACAAGTTCACTTCTGTTCACTGGTTGAGAAAAGGTGTGGATACAGACCATGCAGATTTGATCACCTTCTACAGAGGTGGAACTTAAGACTGAAGTTTATGCAGCTCTTTTTCAGCAATGTTTACTTCTTTGTATTCAAAGTAATCATGTTCATTAGTTTTGCTTCAGGGCTGACCAAATTAGCACTCAGGGAAGGTTTTTCTCCCAAAGGATTTACATTTTGTTTTATTTCTTCAGGATCTTGCAACACTGCAACCCAATTTATGTGGGGGAAAAATTAGTCACGCGTCACAGAATTCATTAATGGTAGAACATTGGCCATCACAGCCTGTTCATTTGGTACAGTTAACTACAGAAGGTTTTGGATATTCTCTTTACATTGATCTTAAATGTGTATCATCTTTCATTTGCAACCTGTATACAACATATTTTACATTTGTCTGTGTGTAACCTGTCAAGTCAACTTGATAGAAAGCAGATTCTGCAAGAATAACCCAATGTTATTTCAGCATTCAAACACTGCTACTCTCTTCACTGCTTGAGTAGTTTAGCTCAATTAGTTACTCTGGAGTTCCTCTGTCAGTCCTCCCAGCCACCCTGCCAGTTCCTCCCCATCCAGAAATCATGGAAATACATTCCCAGTGTCACCACCTACATTGCTCTCAGCTTGTGAGTTTGCAATTCAGGGAAAAGGGAAAGCAGAATTTAGGCACTGGGCCAAAAGTTGTCACTGACCAAAATCAAAATATGCCGTTAAGTGATTATTCCCACTTCTGTTCAGGAAATAAAACCTGATTAGTCTTGATCTATATATGTAAAGCAGAAATCATAAAAAGTAAATTAAAGAATCAACCAAACAAAAAACCTTACAAGATACTAGTGAGACAGACTCCTCATAGGTACACGTGAAGGTACCACAGAGCTAGTAAAGCACCGTGATTACCCAGGAAAACACTCAGTACTTCTCATTTTTAACAGAACTGAGATCTCTGTGGAATTTAAACACTGCCTAATACATCTGGCCTCAATTACAGCAGGAGTTTAATACCATTTCCCATTGTGCTTTCAGAGTTCCATGAGCAAGAGTAGAGTTTTAAACTTCCTTTTGTAAAGCATGGTTGTTTAAGGCTCTTACTTCACACTGTGTAATACATTTTCTAAAAGAAGTAGGGACTAAAGCCTGACAAAATACCAAAAAGCCTTATTTTATAGTTTTCTCTCATCATTAGAACATCATGCCTGATTTCTCCTGACAACTTCACACTACAGTTGTTATCACTTGAAAAACAATGAAGTAAAATGTAATAATCTTGCTTCACTGGGCCTGCAAATATGGTCTTTTCCACGTATATCTATCTCCTTAATGTCTGCTCATTGCTAATTACAACTTGTGAATTTGGCAGTTTGTCTCTGTGATTTATCTTCTTTTAAATGTAGAGATCAGCCACTTACGAAGCTTGACAACCATGACAGGTCACAAGAGAACTCAACACAATTACACTTGTTTTCTCTTAAAGTAGATCACAGTTACTACCTCTGTCTTATACCTTGGAGAGATGCTTGAATGCTTTACTAATACATTTCATTTTTAAGAAAAAGTGTTAACAGAGCAATTAAGCACTCCACCAAGCACTTATAACAGAATCACAAACTATGAGAATCAGCAGGTTTGCAATGAAGTCTACCAGACAAGCTTCATTGAGTCAGGCTCGGAACTTAAAACAGTGCTAAGTGTGACAGACAAGAATAATCTTATGGCTTTTGCACACACTGCAGAACTAGGATCCAGTATAAGAAAACACTGAACTAAAGAAACTGATCCCGCTTGAGCAAAGTTGTACTACAGCCTCCAGAGGTCCTTTCTAGCCTCTGCTGCTCTATGATTCTTGGCTTTGGTACCCACAGGCCCAACTTCAAACAACCAGACACAGCTGCTTGTGTCACCTCAAATGTATTAAGTAGTGGTTTTCAATTAAGAGACAGTTGAAAGACAGCTTTTGTCCAAGAAAAATAAATAAAATAAGTAAAAGCGAACAATCTTACCAAGAGCCTCCAAGTTTTGTCATTTACAGAACATGTAGTGGTACTGTTACAGGCTAAGCCTCAGAGAAAGGAGCTGCAAAGTGAATATCTGAAACTGTAAGACATATTTCAAGAGGTGCCAGACAAGTTGGGATTTTGCTTGCAGTGAAATGGAATAGGCTCTTCACAAGCCATCCCAGGCTCTGAGTCATCATCACTTTCTTGGAGAACTTCTCCCTCACATGGTTAGTTTCATAAACTATTCACTGAGCGTCAAAGATGACACCAAATGAGAAGTTCTGTAGTTGAGAATTGTCCACAACTTCTTACACAGCCAAGCTTCAAACTCCCTGTTGAAGTGAGTTGCTTTTACCCAAAATGCATTCCCTTCCTGCACTATTTCATAAACTCCATTCACTGTTCCACAGCAATACACTTAACAGGGAATCTAAAAGTGCTTAAAGGTAAGAGTTCAAACAGGCAGAGCACAGCATGCTCTCAGAGGAGATGCAGGGCACTTCAGCTGCCCAGTCTTCCATGAAAGCTTGGTTCCCACCAGGACTGGGATCTCTTAACCATGAGTTATAACCAGTTCACATGACAACTTGATGATACACATTAAGGCCTTATTTTCTGAAAATTAGAAAGCTTCTACAGCATTCAGTAATGTAATACTGTATACAAGAGTCTAAGAAAGGAAGTTTTGGAGTAACTTACAATGGAGCCCTTTATTTCCTAGTTCTCATCTCATCAGAAGTAATTTTAAACATGCTTCCTTTCATTGTTATTAGAGAAGTGTTCTGCAAAATAAGATGTGGTTAGATATTTGCAGTAAGTACCAGGGTTCATAAAAACAGCCTTGAACTTAATAATACAATTGCAAATCACCACTCACTTCTCCCAAGAATTATGCAAGAGTTGCTCTACCTGAAGTTACTGTAGGCACAATGTCTTGGATTCGCTTAAGTTTTAACGGGCAGTTATAAAGCAAAGTAGAATAGCATATATTTCCACGGTTCTCCCAAGGGTGTTGCTTGAGGGTCCTTCAGAAGTCTTGTAGTGGCCATTTAGTAAAAACAATCCTTTATACGTACTATAACAAGGACAAAATCCCCGCAAGAACACAAATGGAGAGTAGGAAAAAGCAGAAAATCCTTGTGTATTTTAGCCTAGAACTTCACTAACGCTATACTTCTGCTCTAGTAGTGTCTAATCAGGTCAAAGGGCAAAGAGTCATCTAAAGAGGCAATGGTGTCAGTCCTACTAATGTAAGGACTAAGCAGAAGCAGTTAAAATCTTTTAGACTGGAGGACTAACATTCAGCACTTCAGCCTAGAGCAACAAGAAGGCCATGACAAGTTCTACAAACTGGTGTTTGCTAGCTACAACATGCTCAGTAAATGAGGGAACATAAGTACGCAAGCTTCAGAGTATAATCAGGAAATGCTTGTTTAAGCATTTAAGGGAACTGAGAGTTCTCCCTTCATCTCCATCATTCCAAGCATTAAAAACCACACAACCTGTATTCTAATAGGATAAGAGGCTCCCATCATGCAACCCTAACAAAATGGACTATTTGTACTGTCTGCATTACATTGCAGTGATTGGGTGATTACTCCCACTCAGATTAGCAGTTTATGCAGTAAAACAGAAGCAGCACTACATACAGCAAAACAGTTCTGGGAAAGGTATTTATTTCTCTTACTGGCTGGTGACAATACGAAACAGACAAGTTGGAAGTGAATTCAGTTCTGACACTAAAACTGGTAGGTATATTCTCCAAATTTCTCTTAAGCTGTTTTGTTCTGTTTTCAGTGCTTTCATGTTCCAACAGATATTTGTTGAGGACACTGAATGAGCAAAACATCAGGTTAGAGTTCTTTCATAAGACATTTATTAAGTTAATCCAAATTTCTGTTTGTCAACAACAAGACCCATAGTGGTCAAAATCTTGCACATTCAAGTCAAAAGAGTTGTGACTGCTATGGAATGGTTCTATTACAAGCTAAACTTGAAATGCTAGGGTTTAAACATTTCAGATAACCCATCTGTTCAAGTAAGAAGACAAAAACACATTATACCTTTGAAAGTGTTTTAAAGATGCGCAGGAAGGATGATAAATACTTTATTTACAGTAGAAAAAATCCGATTTTAAGACAGGAATTTTCGTCTGTGCTAGATGCAGACCAACAAGAAAATTGAGAATCAGAAGAGCACAGTGGTCCCCAGAAGGATATTAAGAGTAAATAAAGTTTCAGAGGCATGACAGAACATAATTGAGCAAAGGAAGCTTATTTTCTGAAATCCAAGATGCAGGAAAAGAGTTGTCATCAATCAAGTTAACCCAGGCATTGCAAAGGAAATTAAATAGTCAGCAGCTCTGTAACATCTCTCTGTTCTCTGCATAGCTATACAATGCATGTAGACTAACAAAATTAACGAAGACAAAGAAGGGTACTGTTGGGCAGGGAAGTTAACCAGTTCGACAACGTTCAGTATTTCAGAAGTTACTTAAAACTAAAGAGCTGTCTAGAACAGAAGACAGTGTATTGTTCTGCAAGAGAAGCTGTCATTCTGCAAAGAGGTCACCTGTCAACCTTCTGAGGGACCAATTTTTTGAACAATTTCATGCAATCACTCAAAACTAGAAGTCTGGTGAGTGATCAATAGTTTGGGCTTGCTTACATTGAAGCAAGAGAGCTACACGCAGCTTACAGCATATGTCAGTCTTAAACATGCATTAATCTAGTCTTCAAGAACATAATACAGTACCAATGCTTAACACTGCTATTCAGGAAACAGTGCAAAGATTCCTGCTATAAACTGGGAGCTCAGCTACGCTGAAAGAAAAGCTTGCATATACCAGTCAATCCAGGTATGATGAATTTGCCAGTTCTTAACTCCTGAAGAGTTAGATGCAAGAAACACAGCTTGTCTTGAACAGCAGGCTCAGTCAGTGAATGGAATAACATGCTGCAAGCAGAGACAGTGGGAGCCTGGATTTTGATGCATGTGACCAAATCCAGTTGAATGATGATGCCAAGTGTTGTCACTCGTGACAGAACAGATTCCTAGCAGAGAACTAGAGACATTTTATAGAATTAAGAAGCAGCAACTAGAATCAAGCTACTGCAACAATACAGTTTAGCAACAATTATATGGAGAAAACTCAGATGCATGATCACCTACACGTAACAGATATGTCAACAGACAAAACAGAGCTCTTACTGAGGTAAAGGATAAGAAGAAAGTCTACCCAATAAAATCCTCTATGTGATTAAGACATTAATCAAAAAGAAAAAAATGGTAAAATAATGAGGCAAGGGAAAGGAAAGGGTTGCCTGCAGTCTGAGTTAAGGCCTCTCTCTCTTTTGCTGCTTTGGATGGCAAAATAAAGGCCTGATGTTTGTTCCCTGCAACAATCCTTGTATGCAACCTTGATGAGACCACAAGAGGAATAACACTTTGCCTAAAATAGCTGTTCTCCATCTCCCAAGTCATTTTGTACCTGCTCACTTAATGTCAAAACCAGGCAGCTCCTGCTGATAATGCTGAGCTAATAAAGCTGCAGAAGGAATGAATACAATCTATTCTTATTCTGCCTCATGCTTCATAGCCACAACTGTCAGCTAAATTCTACGGCTGCACCTGTATAAGATAAGTTAAGAAAAGTTAGTCCCCAGTAGAAAAACAAACTACACACACCACATAAGCTCACACCTTTCAGTGGAAGACAGGAAAGATTAAAGACATAAAAACTTAACTCTGCGCAGTCACTTATTGTTATGACGACAATTTCAGAATAAACACAGTCCAGGAGTGTGCAGCACTAGTAATTGATACCAGTTAAAATCAGTGCTGTTTAAGGTTCCATACTGCTTTGGACAACAGTGGCTTTTCTAGTTACTAGTTCTATTCCACACATTCTTCAGCTGTTCTCCAAGTTCATTCACGTAGTTGCTAGCAACTTGTCACCACAACCTGGGCTTCAATATTTTTTTCTAATATAGGATACCGTCTCCGTTAATGGTCTATGGGTCTCTGGCACCAGATAAGCGAGATGTAATACCATGACATAAAGCTGAATACTTGCTTCAGCAGCTACTCTTCATCACCAGAAATTTAAATAAGTAATAAGCTCTGCAGCTTCTTGTTTGGGGGTTACATAGTTTTAAGATTTTCACAGAATCACAGAATTGTAGGGGTTTTGGGGAACTATGTTTCTGCTTATCTATCGATGACATCACACCTCATCCAATACTGCTCAGCTCATTTTTTTTTCTTTTTTAAAACACCCCTGAATTAGCATGGCCTGCTAACTGTCAGTCAAGCTCAAAATACATTTGCACACATTAGAATACACTGAATACAAATTGTCTGCATTTGAGGCAGTTTGGAGAACACTGGATTTAGAGCTCATTTAACATAACTCAGAAGCATTTTACATACAAGGCAACAATCCAAATGCAGATTCCACTGTGCATACATATGAAAACAGATCCTGCATCCATTCTGCATGGACTTTCAGCCTCTTAGATAAACTTTACCAAGTTTCTTTTGAATTTTCAGCTCAAAATCTTACTATTTGATGGAAAAGTCATAACACTGAAGCCACTACACTTTAAAATGCTCAGTAGTAATTCTACTACTTTCTTTCAGTATCATCCTTGGCAGTTCCTGGATCTTTCTTTCAGAAATTTGATTGCTAAGGCAAATTAAAGAGTGAACATGAGGTAGCAGAGGTTAAAGCAAAAATGGATTCCGATACTTTGAAAAAGAATAAGCATCTCTCCTCTGAATAATCTCACAAACAATGGAAGATTCCATACCCAACAGAAGTGCTACAATGCCATGTTAGATAGCCATAACTAGTAATCCTATTTGTGGGCCATGCTACTAAATACAGTGCATCTATTAAGTGATTACAAGAATATTTCAGAAACGAACACCAGAAATCTTCTTAGCACAACTGACAGTCACAACTAATCTTACAGGAGAACAGTCGCAGTCTTCTCTCCTCCCACCTCTGAGGCATGTTTCTCTGTATTAATATTGGCTGAAGCTAAAAATACCTTTGGCACATTGTAATTCTATTAGTATTCTAGCATACAAGTGCTTTTTTCATTTCTGTAATTCATCTGTTCCTATAACAATTTACTAACAGCTTTAAGCATATCAGCTGCAAGCACAGCTGATCTCGATTTCTAAGAGAGCAATTTAAAGAAGACAGAGAAATATTTTCCCCCTTATACACTGCTGATTTAAAGCTATCTGTATTCTGATGCTTCTGCTAGAAGCTCCAAGGCCTGTGACACTGGCTTCTAGCCAATGCAAGATTAGAAAGATTTACCGAATACATACTGACCTTTTACTCTAAAGCATTCCCAAAGCTGCTGTTGTTCATTCTGTCCACCCACAGTTCCACATAATGCACAAAAGCAGCTGCCCATTGTACAGTTACCTATGGAGATGCATCTCCTCCAGCGACGACACAAGGGCATGATGTTCATTCTGTCTTGCATCAGCTGCATGAAGATGAAAACAGCAGTAGTCCTTGAAAGATCTCTACAGCATTAGCAGGTCTCAAAGCTGATTAAAGTGATCCTCCTGGTAATCTGTGAAATATATGTTTTGCACTTTCAAACTGCTCTGCAATGGATTCACAGGAGGAAAGTGTGTAGTCTGTGTCTGCGTATACCCACATAAGGAGACTACTGTGGCTTTCCCCAGAACATTCTAATATATTTCAGCAAAAAGGGGAATTCAACATTGCCCTAAATTCCTGCACTTGAAATAACCATCCGCCTGCTCCTGGGCTCTGACCCTTCCATACCAGGTTTCAAAGCACAGATTTTTTCAAGTGAAATCCTAATAAAAAGACACAATAGAACTCAACTTCTGTTCCCTTTGGAGCTGCTATCTGCAATGTTAGAGTTTACAAGATTGGTTCTTCTTTGCAGTTACCAAAAGGAATTCATTTTTGTTAAACTTACTTTTCCTTGCCTCTGAACAGGATGCCAGTGTATTTTGGATCTCAAACGAAAAGGCTAATAAAAGCCCATTCAGCTACTACTTCAGGTAATAAAAGTCCCTTGCCTTTAAAGAAGGAAAGTAGTTTTCCCTTCTTTCACTGTAGTAACCCATTAGTATGTCTCTTTCTTTTGAGTCACATATACTTACATGGTCCCTATGGCAGCTTTTCAGGGTCCTCCCCTATCCTTTCCACTGCTCCCTTCCAGACAATTCACTTCTGTTTTGGATGGGGACAAGAAAATAAAGCATCAGCAGCATGCTTAAAGCCTCACAGGACAGCTAGAATTTGGCTTACTAGATCATATCTTAAGTTACCTTCCCAATATTGCACATGATCTCTGGGACATTTCTCTGTGGAGGACCTCACACTGGTGCATGTGGAGATCTGCTCCATGTGGTGTCCGTGGGCTGCAGGGAGACAGCCTGCCCCACGGTGGGCCTCTCCTAGTCCGCAGGAAGCTGCTGCTCTGCACCTGGAGCACCTCCTGCCTTCCTTCTGCACCGACCTTGGGGGCTGCTGGGCTGCTTCTCTCCCATTTCTCACCCCTCCTTCCCAGCTGTTGTTGTGCAGTTTTCCCCTCTCTTCAAACTGGTCTCCCAGAGGTACAAACAGAATCGCTCACACCTCAGCTCTGCCCAGCAGCAGGCCCTTTTTGGGGCAGCTGAAGCTGGCTCTGGCCTGCTACGGGGCAGTGCTGGGCTCTGCTCACAGAGAGCATCCCATCAGTGCCCTGCTCCATCAGTTTTGTCTCTCAGAAGCCACCCACCACACCAACATAACATGGACCAACTGCGGAGCTGAGTTTTGTTTACACCAGTGTGAAGCCAGATTCAGATGCAAGGGGTCTGCTGGGCTGCGAGCTGATGGAGCAGAAAGCCAGAACATCACCTGGCAAGGGGCACAGCTCTGGCTGGTAAGGGATCATCAAGTAGAGGGCGTCAAATATTCATGAGCAAGAGAATGACAGGAAATCACGGAAGACACCGCTAGCTACAATAAGTGTTTTTTCCTCAGGAGAGGAAGACACTCACAATTTTAGTTGCTCTTATCTAGCTTTCATTAGGGAAGTGTTGCATAATACATGAGGAAAACATCTGAGAACAATGTTTGAGAACATTATCTACTCCCTACACAGATGAATCTGTGAGCAAAACATATTGTATCCATTTGTACTTTGCTGAGTACTTCGCTGTAGCCAGTTTCTTTCCATTAAAAATGCTAAGAGCTTGCCAGGTGACTAGGGCAGCCTGGATTCTTGATGCTCTACTATGGGGCACAGGCCTGAATTACCTTAACCCAAACCTGATTCAGGCCAGCAAGATCTGAAAGCAGCCTGCCGTGTTAGCACAGCCAGAGGTGTGCTGCAGTACAGAGGCTTTTCTTTTTTGGTACACATCTTTCTATCACCTACCATCACCTTAGGAATCAGAACATACAGAACTTTTAAAGGGTGGTTCTTTCTCAGGCAGAACACCCACCTCTTCTCCCATTCACAATTTCCCGTTTTACTCCTTAAGGAAGCCTGAACTGCCCAGGAGAGCCTACACCTTCTCTTGTGGGACGAACATGCTGGAGCACACGTGGCTGCACCCAGCAGTAGGGCTGCTGCCACTATCTCCTAAACAGTAAAACGGCAGGAGCTAGATCCTGCGGCACTCATCCACCTCTCCTGGCTGCTGAGTCCCTAACAAGCTGTGGGATAGAACAGGCAGTTTCCATCCTCAGGTTTCTCTGCACAGTTACAACATTTCCAGCACAGCCTTGTACTGCTCAGAGCTGAGAAACTACCACTGATCAGTCTTCCCAAATGTAGTGATCTTCAAAGCTTCACTGCTGTCCTTATTTAAAACAATTTCAAGTTAATTACTGGGTGAATAAGTTCATGTTCACCGGTATGTCAACTACTCTCTTATTTTTAGAGTTTTTTAAGCAACAAGGTGTTCTACTGCACCTTTGTTCCTGGATTCATAAAAGGCAATTACTTCTGGAAGCCAGGAGTGTATTGTTATAATAGTTCCACATCACACTGGGAGTCCTAATAAACGGAGCTTTTCTTCCTACAGGAACTAGAATATTTGTGCTCCTCAAGGAGAAGGACTTTACAGAACTTCAACTGCTCAACCCTATTCAAATTCAGATCAAACTACACCACTACACAGGTGCCTACACCTCAAACACCTGCTGAGCCTCAGCACCCTCATTCCACATGGAGAGGTGATGTAAATGCATCCCACAAGTTGCTGATGAGCTGTGCATACTCTCTTTGCCCCATCAGCTGAACCAGTAGCGAGAAGCACAGCACAGCATGAGGAAATCACAGAGGGCCTGAAGCTGCTCCCACCAAAGGAAATGCCCCTCCACCCCTGGTACTACAGTGGGGAAAAGAAGTAAACACATAAGCCAAGTTTCTGGCAAGCCAATGAGAAGAACTACAAGGCAGATATAAAATGCCACAACTGGCTTATGTGCATTTATTCCTGCTCTGGTGACTTCATGACCACTGGCCACAAACCATCGCAATTAGCAATTATGGTAGAAATGGAGATGCTACAAGACTTAAGTTTTGAATGTTATTCTTTACAGCTATATTTAGACAAATTGTGTTTGTTATGTAACAGTTTGGATTCCAAGTATCTTACAACAGAAATATAAATGGCATTTTGTTTAACTGCTATTAGCCTGTGTTTGACTAATGTCAGCATAGCCTCAGTATCACTGAAACCCACAGGAGTTTTGCAGGGACGAACAGACCAAATCTCCACCAGTAACATGTTGCAGCCCCAGCCAACAATAGCTTACCTGCTAGTTAATTCTAGTTCGTTAGAAAGCTCTAGTGTGCTGTCTCAAAACAGATTGAATAGATAGCACCTAATTAAGATATTTAATTCTTCTCCTAGAGGCTGCAAGTGACAGAATCACCACAGAACCACCAGGGTTGGAAGGGACCTTAAAGTCCACCCAGCCCCAACCCCCCATGGGCAGGGGTGCCACCCACCAGATGAGGCTCCCTAGGGCCCCATCCAACCTGGCCTTGAGCACTTTCAGGGATGGTCCATAGCTTCTCTGGACAGTCTGTGGCACTGCCTCACCACCCTCTGAGTAAACAACTTCCTCCTAACATCTATCCTGAACTTCCCATCTTCTAGTTTAAAGCTGTTCCCTTTTGTCCTATCACTATCAAACCATGTAAAACATCGCTCTCCATCTTTTTTATAAGCTCCCTCTAAATACTGAAAGACTGCCATGAGGTGTCCTTGGAGTCTCCTCTCCTCCAAGCTGAACAGAACACTTTGAACATTTCAAATCCAGCTCTTGCACAGATAGTGTTTGTCACACCACATATTAAAGAGATTTAAGAACAGTTTACTGATGGATTAAAGCTGCTGAGATCAAATTGGGCTTTCCCAGTCACTGCACCAGCTTCCCAAATGCATTGTACCATCATTCCCAAATGAGCAGGTGTTGTGGTTTAACCCAGCCAGCAGCTCAGCACCATACAGCCTTTTGCTTTCTCACCCCCTCAGTGGGATGGAGCAGAGAATCAAAAAAGGTAAAAGTACAAGAGATTGTGAGTTAGGAATATTTTGATAAAGAAAGAAAGATGTAAAAGAAATACAAAAAGAGATGCACAACACATTTGCTCACCACCACCTGACCAGTGCCCACTCCATCCTTGAGCAACAGCATCTCTCCAGCCAACTCCCCCAGTGCCACTGCCCAGCATGACGCCACATGGTTTGGGACATCCCTTTGGCTAGCTGGGGTCAGCTGTCCTGGTTCTGTCCCCTCCCAGCTCCTCACTGGTCAGGAAGCACAAAGAGCTGGAACGTCCTTGGCTTAGTGTAAGCACTGGTCTGCAACAACTAACACATTGGTGTGTTATCAACATTGTTCTCATCCTAAATCACAGACACATCCCAGCTGCTAGAAAGAAAATTAACTCCATCCCATCTGAAACCAGGACAGCAGTGTAGTAACTGCTTCAGCCACTTGCATTCAAGAGCCTAAATTTCCACCAGAAGTTCAGGCATAACCAACTTCTGTTTATTTGCTCTTAGGTGGATGCTGTTCAAGTTCAAAAACCTGCTCTTGTTTGTCCTTCTTCAGTATACATCCCTTCAAGACTTCTGCAAAGTGCCTTTCCAAAATAGTCACAAGGTAACACTTGCATCTGGCATCAGATTGATATTATCATGTTGAACACTGACAGATGAGCACAGAATTGCCAGGAAGACAAGTCTTCTAACAGGCCCTTGTTAATAATGAAGCAATATGTGCAGGTTCTCTCTTAAACATACCTCCCTAGCTTGTGCAATCAAAGATTCATATTCTGTACCATATCCTGGAAAGGGAATTAATTCTCAGAGCAGCTCAGCAGCCAGGGAGATCATGGTATTACCTTGAGACATTTAATAAGAGAATTTTCAGTTTCCAGTTCATTGTTAATCAATTTCCAAGTTACTGACAGCATGCCTCAGGTCAGGAAACATGCATGCAAATACATGTATTATAAACATGAAAAAAATAAAACTCAACAATTTCCAATCTCTTGTTCTGTCTTCTAATGTTGGAGTAAGATTAACGTCTCTGGTGATTCATCAGTCTACAGACAGATTTTTCGTAAATTGGAGAAATACACATACTTGATTTTGATTCCAAAACTGTGCACCAAAGCCCATATTGCCATATAGTCTACAGAGGATTCAGTTTATTATATAATAAAAAATATATAAATAAAATCTATAAATGATAGGCTTATATTCCCCTTGCCCACAAAACCCTTGATCTCTAAAAGTTATTTGAAATATCGCTCTCTTTTCAGAAGGTGTGAAGTGAAGAAGTCCAATGGCTGGTTGTTTCCCAGTGCAAAATGGGAGCCTTAAAAAACAGCCAGGTTGAGCTACTCCTGGTTTCATGAGCTTTCCATCTATTAGAGACAAAGGTACCTGGTCCCATCTGCTCACTGTGTTTTGCAAATCAGCCTTACAGCAGACCTGGCCTCTCCTTAGCTTTTCTATTCCTCTGTAGCTGTTTCAGCTGCATTCAACAGGAGAAAGATGCCTACAAATGTATCTTGTATTTTAGGTTGTCAAAAAGCATTGTATCACAACTTCTGAGAATAGAATTTCAGAAAAATAAGCACAGTGGAAATTTGTTCCTTTGTTACAAGCTTTGCTTTACTGGGCAAAAGCAGCTAAACTTTCAGAGTAACATTTAAACCTCCTTGTTTTTACAGTGCCCTATTTTTACATCCCCCCTTGTCCCAGTGCAAGTGATTCTGACTGTACCCAAAATCACCAAGATTCAGCTGAAAGCAGATCAGAATTGCTGTAATTCTCACAATTTTTCCTTTCATTGTCTTTTCTCATTTCATTTCCACTTCCTTCTGCACTCCTTCTGCACTCCTCCCTCTGGCCACTATCTATCTCAGGCTCTTTGCTCTCTAAACAAAGCAGTCAAATATGATAACCAGAAGCTACTGATGTGATAAAGGTAAGACAATCTTCATAGTTTTGTTTAGTAGCTGTGACTTCAGGGCAAACTCTGTCTTCTTTGATCTCCTTTTGTTCCACAGACCAATGGTCAGTTCACCCATCCAGGCACATGCATGCACAGCCCAGGAACAGAAGGCTGACGCTGTTGTGAGTCTTGTCCATAAAAAAAAAAATCAAAAAGCCCATGTGCCTTCTGCAAAGATTAATCACTACCATGGTAATGAAGAAGAACTTCGCAAAAAGACTTCACAGACCCACCTTTCCCATGTCAGTAATGGCCCCATATCAACCAAAAGTGGGAATGCATTAGGACTTGGTGAAGGCCAGTGCTTGAGCTTTCCCAAAGCACCCCAAGCACAGCAGACCTGAACAGCAATTCCATAAAAGACAGTTCTTCACACAATGGCAAAGTTAATGTACAAACCACCAATATTGTTTTTATCTGAGATAGGATAGCATTCACTCATACTCCTATGTTAATGGTCAAAGACAGTTAGAGACTGACATCAGCTGTTCATACACAGCGAACCTCTGTTCTCCCAGTATTTTGGCAATCTTCCAGTCTTGAAACTGAGGAGATGCAGGTTCACATCTACACTTAATAACATCCATATCTGCAGTGCCAGTACATCACATGATGTGATGGCTGCACCTCCAAAGCTGTACTTGTAATGCAAGCTCAACCTTCCTTATGATAGAAGTACAACTCAGTCAGCTGATTTTGTAGAATCACCAAGGTTGGAAAAGACCTCCCAGATCATCCAGTCCAACCATCCACCCACCATGAATATTTCCCCACTAAACCATATCCTTCAGTACAACCTCCAGGGAGGTCACACTTAACCACGTCCATGGGCAGCCCACCCCAGCATGTGACCACTCTTTGGGAGAAGAAATTTTTCCTATTATCCAAGCTGAATCTCCCCTGGTGCAACTTGAGGCCATTCCCTCTAGTGATATTGCTAGTTACATGATAGGACTAGACTACACTAGTTATCTATGATGATTATTTCCATCAAGATACCCCAGGAATACCAGAGTACTGTCCAAATACTGATTTACAATCACTCCAAGAAAAAAGGCTTGTAGCATGAACAAATTAGCTCTGAGATGTCATTAGCCAACCAACACTTGACTCCCCTTCACCAGCTGGAACTGCCCTCCATGTACAGAGACTGCTCCTCCCCACTTACTTAAACACGTAATGATAAAACCTAACACAGAAACTAAGCTTTTAAGTAAACAGGAGTAAGGTCTTGGTACATCTATTATTTAAAGACATCAGTGAACAATTACAGTGAACTATCATCCTGACATCCAGCTTGTGCTCTGCTGCTAACTAGGGAGCCAACTAAAACATAAGCTAAAGGAGTATGATTCAATACATATTCCTTGCAATTCAGCTGTCAGTGCTTTTGTCCCAAAAGCATTACTTTCATACTAAATAAGCTTTCCACTTTAGAAAACTAAAGTATTGATGTAGATAAAGAAGATGAAGTACCTGCAAACAATGAAACGCTAGCAACAAAATGAACACATTCTTAATCTATCCCTTTGTTCTTACTAACTTATTGAGTAAACACTAATGAAACGTATTACCATGTTAAAATATTTCTAGTTTGTCTGTTTTAAGTAGCATGAAGCTATTACAGCTTCTTGTATTTATTCATACATTATATTAACCCAGTATCAACAATGCTATGGAGTTGATTTCATTCATTTTCTACTTTTAAGGCAAGAACTCCACATTGTCGTAAAAGGAGAAAACTTGAGAGTCAACAGGCTAAAGGGAAGAAATACATTCCTCACCCCGTGACAGCAGCACTTGGCCTACACCTGAGACCACTGCCTCATAGCCTTTCACTAGGCCGAAAGAAAGCCTGCTCCATGCACCCTTCCCTTGGCAAGACAGGGCACTGCCGGGACACCACAACCTGCCTGGCTGGGGACCGAGAAGGAAGAGTGGAGGGGGAGATGAGAGACAGCACACACATGTACATTGCAGGTTCTGGGGCAGAGCTCAGCAGAATGACAACACATTAGAAAAGCAATGCTTCTTCCAGCACCTGACCTGTCGTACAGAAAGGTGCACACCTGCCCTGATCAGACCTTTTGGGGGTGAATTTTAACACTTAAGAAAAAATGCAGAAGAGTGTGGGCCTAAGTGAACCAAACCAAGTATGGACAGGTTCCTCCGCATTTTACAGTTGATCTCTGTAAGGGCAACAAACCCAACACCATCCATCTCACTACTGCCAACTACTGTCACTGACAAAATCCCAACTACCAGACAGCCACGCTCCCCTGAACCCGCATCACCTTCTCAAGGCTGCACCCAACAGCAGCAGAACCACACCTTCAATGCTGACCTGCGCTCCGCCAGGGCAAGTGGACAGCCCTGCACAGAGGAGAGTCAGCTTTGATAAGAACTCTGGAGCTACCTCAGCACTCTTGCGGGGCTATACCGCTTGCTTCTGTCCTCTCAGATCCAAAGGACTTAGTTTGGAACACAGGCACATCTAGAATTCACATTAGCTCCTCCACATCTCCTTGTGGGCTTTGCAGCTGCCTAATCCTATAGGTTTCTGCACTTTACAGGCAGATCAACACTGAGAAAGGCCAAGTGTCTCGTTGCTGCTCTGGACAAACACGGGAGTAAGGGACATCCCAGACCTCAACAGTCTATGCACTAAACATAAGCAGAACACCAGATGTTGAGGAAAAAAATATTTAAATGGCATGACTTTGAGCATGCCAGCATGCACACAATGCAGTTGAGACTGCCTTCTGAAAGGGACATTTGATTATGATGTAGGGAACCAATGTTTAACACAACCTCCTCTGAACCTCAGTGTTTCAAACTCATATATCCCTTCTGTTGGACAGGAGAGGGAAGAAGGACCACCAAGACTGACCAAGAAGCAATTAGGAAAAACATCTGTCAGCAAAGACTGACTGACAGGCTCTGATGAAGCCACTGACCACAACCCTCCCTCCCAGCACTACCTCACAGCCCCTGCCCAGCAGCTTTTCCACATGCAATCACAGAATCACAGAATGGCTTGGGTTGGAAGGAACCTTAAAGCCCACCCAGTTCCAGCCCCCTCCCATGGGCAGTGTTGTCAACCACCAGTCCAGGCTGGCCAGGGCCCCATCCAACCTGGCCTTGAATGCCTCCAAGGATGGGGCACCCACAATCCCTCTGGGCAGCCTGTGCCAGTGCTTCACCACCCTCCAACCCAAAAAATTCCTAGTAACAATTAACCTAAATCTCTCCTCTTTCAGTGTAAAGCCATTCCCCTTGTCGTGTCACTGTAAGACAGTCAGTGACAGAACTCCCTCCTGTTTATAAGCTCCCCTCAAATACCAGAACACCTCTCTTCTCCAGGCTGAAGAACCCTGGTTCCCTCAATTAGATCCCACTGGAGAGCTGCTCCAGCCTTCTGATCATCTTCAAGGCCCTCCTCTGACCTGCTCCAACAGTTCCGCATCCTTCCTTGCGGGGAGCCCCAAGCCTGGGTGCAGTTCTCCTCACAAGGGCAGAGCAGAGGAGGACAGTACCCTCCCTCTCCTGCTGGCCACCCCTCTTTTGATGCAGCCCAGGATACAGTTCACCTTCTGGGCTGCAAGCACACACTGCTGGCTCATGTCCAGCCTTTCATCCACCAGGTCCCTCAAGACCTTCTATGAAGGGCTGCTCTCAGTGAGTTCTTCTCCCAGACTGTACATATCTTGGACTGCCCCTACCCAAATGCACCTTGCACCTGACCTTGTTGAACTTCATTAGTTTCACGTGAGCCCACTTTTCAAGCCCTTCCAGGTCCCTTTGGCCAGCATCCCTTCCTTAGGGAAGGGGCCCTTTTAAGTTAACTCTGGCTCAGCTATTGCAGAAACGAGATCTAATTTTATCTGATCCTGCCTCTTTTAAATGAAGGACCTGCCATGCAGCACAGCCTTATGAAGCTGAGTAATCATCTTAGATGCTTTGCTATGCCTTTGGATGGGCACAGAGCAGATCCTGCCTGCAATGCTGACGTGTTTCACTGCTTGCACAAGCCACTAAAATGCCTTTATAAGACTGATGTCACCCAAGAGGGTACTCCAGCACTGTGCTACATCCTAAGGATTAATAAGTGTATTGTTCTTAGTTTAACAACACATTACTAATCCACTACACCCTTACTCATCTGCTACTTATGCCTTTCTTCAAGTGTGCTTAACACAGAACAAAGTCAATACAAAAAAAGAGGGGCAACAATGAAGTTACTCTATTCCCCTGATTGAGGGAATATATTTTAGAAGAACAAGTGTAAAAAGCTCTTGACAAAATACTCAGTAGATCAGAGGGAAAACCTGACTGCACAGTACCATTACAGAATACACCGCACACCCAGCCATGTAGGCTTGTGTGGGTTATGTGGCTTACTGTATTCATTAAAGGTTCACTACAACTGCTAGTTGGACTGCTAATGGAAACATTAAGGAGAGCAAATTGGAAACTAATTCATTGTCACTAATTACAATCTACTCTCAGCTACCTCATGCAGCAGCCAAATGCCTTGCAGAGAAGAGTGCATTTGCAACTGTTTAGTGTAGGAGCTAATAAAATTAGGCTATCATGCTCTTAAAAATATTTAACTTATATACACATTTTTCTAATGCAGTACTTACCAGTTGTGAAGTCTGGTGTGATGCAGGAACAGGATAAATACCGTCCTGTTAATTAGATAATATTTTAGCCACTCAACTTCAGACCAAGGACTGCTGAGCAACCCTAACACAGTGAAGGGATCATTCAGTGTCTGCAGAGCTCTGCACTGAACCTCAGAGCTATGAGCATAATCCATGCAACCCACCACTCTAATACAGCAAGAGAAACAGAAATTCTATCCTCAGTGAAGAGTGGACTATGCGGACAAGAATCTGAACAGCAAGAAGCAGAAAGAAACTTCAGGCTGTTTCAGAGCTCTATGAGTAGTAACGAACATTTCCAAGTGACTGCTGTTCTATATCACCATCACAATATGGACAGGGCATGCAGACAGGTAGCACACTTCTGAGATTCCTTTTCAGACACTAACATACATTTTTCTCCTTCCAAGGTGCCTTGAAATAGGAGTGTCCATGCTAATATGAGAACTTACAGCCCTCTTCACCAGCTTGGTAACTTCCAAAAGACTGGGAGACTTGAGGGAAACCAACTCCAGGCCAAGAGAAATGCTACAGCTGGGGTGCAGGGCTCTGGGGACTTAGAAGAATGCTCTCTCTTAAGCACCAGATGAGGAATCCAGTACAGAATATCTTTTGTTGCTCACAGCTGATCTGCATCACTGAGGGCTAACAAAAACAGAACACAGCTAATGATGTTAAAGATAGCTTAAGGGAGAGATTTGCACAAAGCTCAAGACAGACTTGTGAACATTATCTTAATAAAATCCTTCAGTAGGACAAGTTTATTTTTAAGCTTAATGGATGTATAAGACACACATCCAAAACAGAACATTTAACAGTGGTTCTGTGTTTAAGCAAGGACAGGAGAAAAGCCGCCATCACGTGCCTCTGCCTGTCCCCTGCAGGAAAGGGCCCTCCTGTCAGATAAGAGAGGCTTACAGATATCAGCCAGCTTCATCTCTGCTCTACAGCCCCAGTCAGAAGATCAGATCAGGGATGAAAGCAAGCTTATTAAGCTAGGTACTCATATGATTCTCCCCTTTGATGCACCTTATGTGAAAAACATAGGTATCAGTTATTTCAGTATTGCAGTATTAAAGTGACATCATCCACCTGCTACCATTATGCTGAAGTCCTGTATTTAAATATAGCTGGAAAAGTCTTCCCCAATAAAGCACTGTTACTACAAAAAGTGCAGCCTAAAAAGTTATCTTACTCTAGCTTTTACTTCCTGGAACAGCTGGCTTGCCTGTAGCATCTGTACTGGATGAATTTTAGAAGTATTATTTCTTCTTCTTCCTCTAACATTTATTTCCTCTTCTCCTAAATCAAGACAACAGTGCCCAGAATAAAGGCAGAATAAAGGACAGTGGGCGCAAACTGGAACATAGGACATTCCATATGAACGTGAGGAAAAAGTTCTTTACTCTGAGAGTTACAGAGCACTAAAACAAGCCACCCAGAGAGATGGTGGAGTCTCCTTATCCAGAGATGTTCAAAACCCACCTAGATGATTTCCTGTGTGACCTACTGTAGGGAGCCTGCTTTAGCAGGAGGTTGGACTAGATGATCTTCAGAGGTCCCTTCTAACCTCTGATTCTGTGATTCTGTGACTCTGAACAGTGGCCTGATCTCTGAAAAATACCTTATGGTACTCCTATACATTTTAATAGGAAGCATGTAGACCCAGCCTGAACTGCTGCAGACTGGAGGAGATGAATGCGATTTCAGCACAGTTTTGCTGACTGGACCAGCTGGGGCTGTGACCACACATCTGCTACGATACACAGTGTTCCTCACTGCCCAAACACTTGTTTGTTTTCTATCAGATCAGGCTTCAGCTTGACCTATTCCATCACTGCTGTGGATTAAGTACATTTGTAATGCATCCATCAACTTTGAGACATTCTGGTACCTGCCTGCAAGAGGCACACACTGTTTTATTGGAACTGCTAGCAGAGTGAGCAGAGACAACAATCACAGACCTTCTCAATATTTAATTACCTAGTATTGCACAACCTACTGTGGATTTAGAGGAAATTATGTTTATGATTCATATGCTAGTACTGGAGGAGCTTTTCATGGCAAAGTAGCCCTAGGGAGGAAAGGGAAAACAGCCCAGACAAACAAACCCCTGCCTGACACTGTGCATCACCACCTGTCTGACTCCATTTTCACTGGCAGCATATTCATTAAGGTGCAGAGAGCACTGCAGTGTTGTTCTTAAGACAAATCTGACTGACTACAGCTTTCCTTAAGTACAGTACGTGGATTCAAGACATAACCCAAAAGTGGTCCTAAACTGCTTCAAACAGACTTCAAGCAGCTTTCAGTCAGTGCTGAGCTGCATTCATGCTTGGATTACATACAGGTTTCAGAAATTTCTGTCTCTCATGAAGGAAAAGACACTTGAAAGTCAACTAGTTGCCCTTGCTTTTTCTTTTTTTTTTCTTTAAGATTGAAAGATGAAATAAGCAAGTAGTTCTCTTGAATAACTACAGGGGCCAAGTTTCATACATGCTTTCTTTTTTGGAAGCTCAAAAGCCTTCATTCTTTTCCCTCCGCAGAGCATCACAGAAGGTACTTGCTCATTAATGAGCAGAGGCCCCCAACTGCTAAGTGTCATACAACCACAGAATATCCCGAGTTGGAAGAGTTCCACAAGGACCCTCGAGTCCAACCCCTGGCTCCACACAGCACCACCCCAAATCCAAACCCAATGTCTGAGAGCACTGTTTAAATGCACCCTGAGCTCCGCCGTGCCCACAGCCCTGTGCAGCCTGTTCCATGCCCACCGCCCTCTGGTGTAGCCCCTTTCCCTAACCCCCAGCTGCCCCTCCCCTGACAAAGCTCCATGACTTTCGCTCAGGTCTTCAGCTCACTATGTCACATTTAGAGACATTCATAGACATTACTGCCTCATTTCCACATGGCTGTTCTACCTTGCTGCCAAGAGCACAGCTGCTCATCACGGAGCAATACCTTCCATTCAGCTATAATCTCCATTTGAGCTCGCTGTTAAAATACTGATTTGTTACCACCCATCAGCCCTACACTCTGTCAAGGAGGAAGGGGTCTCTCACTTTGAATATATCTCTTGATCTTTAAAATGGCTCCTACTGCACAGCTGGTGAGAACCCCTTCCACAGCACTTGCGTCACACTTTATGTGTGTACGATAATAGCAATAAAAACACCAAATTAACCACAGGAAAGAGTTGTTTTAATATAAAATTAAGTTTGTTTACTTTCCAGATTTAATTTTTAGCTATACTTTTGCTGATCAGTACCCCATTGCAGACAAAGAATGCAATTCTTATAACAAAAAACAGACGTTGCCCTCGTTTTCCCTACTTCAAGACACCTCCTGTGATCTTAGGTCCTGTCTCACCTTCCTGTTTGGAAAAAAAATTGTCTTATCTACATAGAAAAAGAAAGAAGTAATAAAGACAGTCAATATCTACTCTAACTAAAGATGAAAACTATGACCATAACTAAATGCATACATATATAATAATTTCAACTCTTGTCTCCTTCCAAATTTTAAAAATAACTCACCTGACTGAATGCTAAAGCTGAAAAAGAAGAAGGCTCCTAAATGCTACAACCTATCCTCCCCAAACCCCTGCAGACATTCATCTCTACTCCATTTCTCCTCTTCTGAAGACTTTTAATCTGCATTAGCTTCTCACAAACTACAAATTAGGGTGTTGGGGCTCATCAGTATAAACAGAGCTGTAATAATTAGGATCATGTTATTACATTAAGTCTACTTTTTGCTCAGGCATTCAGGAAGAACCTATTCAGTTTTATAGGTTACTGTGTTGCCCTGCCTGAATGAGAATTTTCACATAACTTGCTTTTACTGTTCCTTAAATTTTGTAGTGCTGGCATTATTTTTGCTATGCATTCCCTATTTTTTTATCTTACTCGTCATAACATATGTATTAACACCTGTGTATGCAACCAGAAAAGGTTATTGTGATTTTCTCTCATATTTTAAAGCTTAAGCCTTGCTCTCTTAATTGGCTTTCTATTATTCAAGTCCTCTTTCACTGTTCTTGTAGTATGAACTGATTTTCCTTTTCACAGGTGCACACAGTAGGAAAGCTCCTTAAATAGCTCTTCCTGGCTTTTTGGCATATTAGATCATTTTAAAGCATTTCTGTATTTTTTGCTTTGACCTTAGATTTAGCTACTTTCTTTTCTTTCGTTAATCCAATTCTATTTCTGGCTCTGGCCTCAGTCACAGCACAGCCCTGTAGCTGAAGCACTGCCAATCTTCTTAATGTAGGACTCCCCTTCCCCCTTCTTTCAGTTGTTAATCGCTCTTCTCAAACTTTAGTCTACAGGAACTAATGTAGCAACTTTCTTATAGAATTGTTTATGTAGGAGTGGAATTGTTGTTACCATGTGATTTTAGTAATAAGACATTGAGCAAAAAAGCCCCTACAGAAATATATTTATGAAACACGTTGCTTTACATAATAAATACATTAAAATATATAAAATATATAAAATAAATATATAAATAAACCTGTGCAAGAAGTGAAGGATTACATGAAAAGTCACAATCTGTTTTTCTTCTCCAGAACACTCATGTGGATATGGTTTCATGAGGTCTGAATCACCAGTGCCAGACAGCAACTATGAAGAAACTCATCTGCATGCGTATCCATCTAAAGAAACCTTTTCTTACTCTCTTTCCTACTCCCCCAGCACCACATAAACGCTGTCTTTATACTGACTCTAAAAAGTAGGTAAAACTATTCCCTTGCTCCACTGACACAAATGACAGAACGCTTGGAACTGAGGGGCAATAGTTTTAGCTCCCTGTTAAGACCAAAGCCACCACATCATTGTTGTCCTTCTCCAGTGCAGTAAATTTTGTGCCTTCTCATTACTGAATGCTAGTTCAAGTACTAGTTTTAATTAAAATAAAAATATAGGGTTGTTTACAGTTGTCTACTCCCTAATTAATGTCAGCATATGCTCTATGTGTACCATTTGCCCTGTCTGGACATGAACAAGGCCACAGGGACATAAACCCCATCATCTCTTCAGTGGGCATAACTGAAGAACTGATTTGATTTGTACCTAGTAACAGAACAAGACAGAAGTTCAGCAGGATGGTTATGTACAGCATGCCTGCTGCCTGGCAAGGAACTTCAAAAAAAGTAATAATAAGTTTCTTGTTAGGACACTCAATATCAGATTTTCTTTAGAGGCCTGCAAAGAGAGAAGGTAATGCTCACACATCAGATTTTAACAGTATGTGGTGCCAAACATAGTGCTCAGCAATCACTGTAAATGGGAGTAACCAACTGACTCTAGTGGGGATGCGTAGTCTACCAGCAAGGCAGTGGGAATCCTTCCACCTGCCTCTCTAAATCCTGTGCACTGTTTCCTACAGAGACAGCAAAAACAAAGTTCAAGACTGACTCCTGTTTCTGGTTGCAGGGATCACTCCACACAGGAGATCCTACCGATGCAGAGCAGCTTCATTTCTCTTCAGACAACAGCAATCACAGCAGAAACATCCAGTGTGCAGAGTCTGTAAACCTGACTGTCTAATGAACCAAAAGGAGTAGTGAATTCCATAATCCTGTTTTACACTAACACAAAACAGCACTATCTCAACAGAATCATATCAGACCTATTATTACAGCAGCTTTATTCCCATTTCTTAATTTTCTCTTTAGGATTTTGTAAGAAGTTCTCAAATGTTTTTGGTAATCATCAGGTAAGCCAACATTTCAACAGATGTGCCCAGTGTTCAGGACTGCAGAACTTTCTTCCACTTCAGAGCTTCGGATAAGCAACTTTTGCTGATGGTGGAAATTTTGAGATCACTGGAGTCTCTCCTGCAGCTCAGGCTTGGAATACTTCCTGCTCCCTCCTGTGCCAGGCATAGTCCTTCCAATTGAACTCAAAATCCTACCAAAACTAAAGTGGATAAACACCCTTAGGAGAGATGGGAGTTGGGTCGAGATGAAGACAGTGTTTTAGATGGCAGGTGAGTCTACCATGAGACAAGAGACTTCCTTGTCAGCTGCTTTCAGTGGAGATCCTGCTCCCTTTGGAGGAAGGAATCAATGAGACCTTCTTGGAGCTGCTGCAGGACCTGGGATTTTGCAGATGTCCTGTGAAATACTCTGTCAGAAGAGAAGGAATTGTACTGGGAGATGATGTGCACGGAAGACAGTGTACCTAGCTCCAGCTAACAGAGACTCATTATAAAAGGGCTCCCTGACATGCATTTAAGGAAAGCATCATGTGCACTGCTTGGCAATTTTTGGTTGACACCAGCCACTACATCTCACAGAGGGAAGTTCTTGATCAACCAGCATTAGGAAGGCTCAGAGAAGATGTACTGTCTTGCCTCCCGGGAAAGCAAAATACAAAACTCCCTTGTGGTCTGATTGTCAGCTGTATCCAAGCTGTGTTCATGTTCCAGGGCCAAAACACACCAACTTGAAGTTTACCTTGTCACAACATAGAACCTAGGCAGCAGGAACTCTCAGTTTCCTTCTTCTGTACAGTCACACTAAAAAATGGAACAGAGCAGGCTCTCTGCACTTTCCAACACAAGACTATTAAGATTTACAGGAACATACACATTTTCCTTTAACAGTTCAGACTTCTCCAGTGGACAGCCATGGCCATGCAGCTTGTTGCATCCTCATGTTGCCCCCTTCAGACTTGCTCTTCCAGGTAATCTGATTTCTTTTGCTCCTGTCAATTAACAGGACAGTTAGGGTTACCAACTCCCTCGTTCCCCTCTGCTACCATGCTCTTCCATTATTTTACAATACTCATGGCATTGCCTTTGGGCACTTTTTACTATTTTCCAAACAATTACTGGTCATTTTTGATCAATAAATGAATCTGAAACTCAAGCAACAGCAGACGTCACAGATCATCTCAATCCTAGCATGGTAAAAACAAAGTTCTGGAATATACTGTGTTTTATGGTTGTTAGTATTCAGCGGAAGTCAGATATTAAATGCAAGTGCTATTTTACAATCTTCTCCTAGAAAGATCAATGCATAGCATCTATTTTCTGCCCTTGAAGCTCCTGGCTTTACTTGGTGTTTAAAAGCACAGATCTAGAAACAAAAGCCTGTTTAAAAGTTCAGCTCCTGCTATTCCAGATGATTACTTCATAGACCTTTACATATATCAATCAAATTTACTTATGAAATTGCACTAAGTTTCCTCCCTACCACTTCTACTGGAAAGCTACTCCAAACATTTGCCCGATACTTAGGAATATGTTTACTAAGTATTTTCAGATTAAACATCTACAAAAGTTTGTTCTTGTGCCACCATTATCCTTCGGCTGAAATAACTTTTCTCTCCCTTAAGTAGGAGTATAGAAACTTGACAGCTGGGCTAACAGAAGCTTGTATTTGGTAGCTAGTAAGTAAAATACCAAAATTCTGTAAAACTATAAATACAGAAGTATTGGCCACATTGAAATGGTATTCTCTGTCCTGAAGAGCTTTGTCATAACCAAAACAGCAACTCCAGTGGCACCTTTACTAACTAACATGGGTTTCCACAGCATTTTAGGAGAAAACTGTCCTTACCCAGTCTAGAGTTTTAATACCTCCTAATGCTAGGGCTAAATGCTATATACAAAGACCTGAAATTGTGTCCAACTCTAATTTCTCAAATTGAAACATATCTAAAATAATTCCACAGAGTTAATGTGCAGATCTGCATGTTGATAAATTTACCAATAATTATACTTTTCTGAAGTGTTAATTTGGACCCCAACCAACTCTGCTTTTTTCTTGAAGAAATCAACTCATTCAATTCTAATCTTTCAGATCTTAGAACTTCTCTCTTTCTGAAGCCTGATCACTTCCTTTTGCTATCCTACTGAAGATCTATAGGGTTTAAAGTCTTTTGAAAGAATGCATAAGCAAATTTCATACTTGTAAATAAAATGACTTCCATCAAAAGCAGACAGGAAGAACTTTCTCACTGAAGACTGTGGAAAGTCTTTATCAAGGGTCAGGATTTTAGGTAAGGAATGCATAGCGAATCAACAATTTTCTTCAGGTAGGAATGTATCAGGACAAATTTGATTGAAAGCAGGGAGGGAAAAGGACAGCACTCCCTCTTTCTGTCTGTCAGCTAAGCTCTTACATGAGCTCTTTTTCCCCCTACTACCAGACAGACAAATGGCACACCAATGGCTTCCAAGCACAGGTTTGTATTAGTGAAGCTCCGCGGAAAAGATTGGACTCTTCATCAGTATGTACTTCATCTTGATAGACAGGACCTCACCTCAATCTGGGTCTAGACAATGTCCAACTGCATACTTTTAATTCCTCTGTCTTTCTGCCCCTCACAAAACAAGGTGCCAGAATTTAGGTTAATGCATTTCATTCCATATCCAGCAACTGGACTACTGAACATTCAAAATCATTGAACAGGAAGTATGCCGAGCTTCCCCCATGATGCAGAAATCTAAGTAAATGATAACTCGCCTTCAGTTTAAGGCTTCTAGCTCAAGTCTTGATCTCCATCCACATAACAGTAAGACACTGATGTAGACCATATCCATTTCAGAGACATGACGGCTGCTTTGTACAAACTCTTTCACATCTTTTGTTTCCTGTTTAGAAATAAGCTGTTTAGAAATAACCTATTAGATTATCGTAAGGTGATATTTGCTGAAAGTATTCTAAGGCTCACAAAAGCCTGAGGTATTTGATTCACACATCCTTTTCATAAACACTGGGCTGAAGGCTCCAAGATCTCACAGTACAGGATGCTCAATTCCCTCCATGGTGCATCAGGTGAGGGGGCAGAGCAGCGCTCAGGTAGCAGCAAATCAAACCTGAGCCCTCCTTCTATTCAGCATAGAAAGTGAGTCATAGTCCCTTTAGTGTACCAGCAAAGAATCAGTTATCTAAAGCTTTCAGATGTCACATCTAGTACATCTGCAATTGCTCCAAAAGGCTTAGCTATAAAATACTGAAATAATAACATTTATGTTGATGAAAAGGCCAAGCCAAACTTAATTATTGTCTGTCCCAGGAGCAGAAAATTGTAGCTGCAGAGATATTCAGCTGCCTTTTCAATGTCAAATATATTGTTCTGCTCTACTACTTACATATACAAGAAAGATTTTGTGATCAGCTACCCCTTAAAAGAACCTGTTGTCAATTCGGATCTACAGATACCATCAGTAACAGACATTCTGATATTTATACCAATACAAACTGATTCAAATGTGCCACAACAAAACATGGTACAGGAAAACAAATACAAGACGGCAATGTACTATAGTAATAAAGCTATCACAGCCACCTAGAACGTTACTAAGTAGAAAATCAATCCTCAAAAAAGATTCAAAAAAATTTTAGAGGATATATTTGACAGCTCAAAGACGAAAGCTCAAACAAAGGACCGGCTGAGAGTTTCTCCAAATAGCAAATGTATGGAGTATCACTTGAGAAGCAGAAGCAGCTGATACGGGTGTCTACTGGGCCCTCAGCAAGTCTCCAACACAATGAAGCCTTGTGAAGTGGCACCTAACTGGGAGAGCAATCAGTTTGAGATGGTGGCATCAATTTTCAGATGATCATTCAAAACTTCATGTAGAGTCAATGACAGCTATCAGCTTGGAATTTGTTGGGGAGGGAACAAGAGTTAACTATTCAGAAAAAGGGAATGCTTTAAAACAGGATGATTTCTGAAGCCATAGGTTTCCATACAAAAACTCCTACAGAGTAGTAAGAGATCAAGACAACCCTGAGGCAAAGATAATGCGTTGCTGAACAACGATTCTTTTTATATTCAGTAAATGCAGTTTCAATGCCTTTGGAATTTTGGACAGACCTCTGTGGAGTCAGGAGTCAGATGCTTGTGGGAACTTTCCAACTTGGAATACTCTATGATTGTATGTTCTAGGAACCTGAACAGGCAGACAGGTTTCCTTGCAATCATGTTATGGTCAGACATTCCAATCCTGTATGGAATTACAACAGCATCACTGCTAACTCACAATAGCATAGGGAAGTATAATGAAAGCAGATACTGCTAGGGAACGAGCCTGAAACAAAATTCCTGTGGAGAGAGTGAAACAGAGAAGGAAAAAATAGTTTCTAAAGTACACAGAACATGTGTCTGCTTTCAATGGAGTTGCACATATTCAAATAAAAGATAACATATGTAAGGGAATGAAAGTATTGGCTATATACTCAGCTAGAAGTGCTTTATTTTTTTTAAATACACATTTAATCTTAAAAGCTGAAAGTCATTTAAATTTGTTTAACTCCTAAATAACTATGATCTCTATCATCTGAGTGGCTTGATCTTTAATGTATTTCTTCATCATCTCACCTCTCTCTTCGTGGTAAAGCAAAGAAGTGCTTTTACTGGCACAATATTTAAGACTTTATTTATATATGAAGTTATTTCATGGGAACTATGCATAAAACATCTTCTGATTCAGTGTCATAAGCAGATATATTTAAATTCCCTCCTATCTTACTCCAAACTAACTTTCATAGCCAGACATGCTCTGAGTGAGTTACCCAAGCCAAAAAATAGTCTGGGTTGGCCTTTATTTAGCCCCATCATTGTCATATCCTCAGTTTACACCTCAAAAAGAGCTCACTCTCCTTGAGATGATGCCACTCTGTGCAACTATAAAAGCACAGTAATATAAAATACGGTTTTTACTGTGATGAGATCTTGCTCAAAAGGCATAATTGTCACTGATGTTTTTGACAATAGGATCGGGCATTTGATGTGGTGGAATAAGCTGCACGTTATTCTAAGTTATACATTGATGAAAAGAAACAGGAACTCAGTAACACTTACAAGTGATTACCACACCATTTGCATAAACACACACGTGCTTTAGTCTACACCTGGAAAAACATCTCATCAGAGGCTAGAATTTCTGTGTGACAACACAGTGGCTACAGCAGCATTTGTTGAGGATGTACCTCTCTGCTCAGTGCCCACAGTCTCTGACTGCCAAGTGTCCTTCTCACAGCAGAACAGGGATTTTGCTCTTAAAAATTTAAATGTTAATACTTGAGGACTCTGTTAGTTCAGCACTGAGCTGACCTCTTTCCTAGGGTTTGTTTGATTAAAAATGCCTTCAGGACAACTGCTTATCTGCCTCCAAAGTACGATGTGGACATCCCAAGATGCAGGTGACTTCAGTGAGCCGCACAGTGAAAGCTTTAGTCTTCACTGCACTTCTTGAACTGCCTGAATCTGACCTCTGCAGCATCCAAAGACACCTTCTCTGAAGCAGCAACACTGATATCTACCTAGTGCAAAGGTATTTCACCTGTACCTCCTGTTTTACATATACAAGTAGGAATTACATATTTATATATAGGAAATATATAGGAAACCTGTACATGATTGCAGATGAAAATTCTGAGCAAACACAACAGCCTTTGTGCAATTACAACTGCTCCACATGACACTTCCCAGCAGTTCAGTCATGGCAATGTATTATCACAGCATAAAAGTATGATCTGGCCCAAAAAGATTGTCTTACGTAGACATTTCTCTGACTAAAGAAAGAGGTGGGTCAGACAGGAACAAGACCCTTTACAGTCAGAAGGGAGTAAGACTCTGGGAGACAGTCACTGTTCTTAAGACTAAAGACACACCAAGGAATATCAGCAAATACTGAAGCGTAAATGTAGATGGAAAAGACATACAAGGAGTGTGGTTTTGCACCACTAAATGATGTTTATATTTCAGTTCCTCATGCCCTGGGAGAAGACTCCGTGACTACCTCTATGATAAAATGATCTCTTCTTGCTGATGTGCACCTTTGAGCGGCTGAAGAAGACCGCAGTAAATGACATCAAGATCATTTGTACCTTTAATCCAATCTAAAGTTGGAATTCAACATTTTTTGCCCTAAAAATAAAAATGCTGTTGTATAATCATCCAATACGCTATTGACAGTTGCTTATTTTCAGTGCCTTAAGGAGACAGGAAGGAAAAGTACAGGTTAGCCTTTGATGTCTGTGGTTCCAGCAGTAAAGAATTGGAGAGTTCTTTGAGAATAATTTTAATCTAATCAATTTAGCCCAGCTGGTACAACATTACAGCAATAAAAAGATTTCATTGTACAAAGCAAAAAAACAAATCGATTAATGAGCAAATGCATAAAAAAGAAGAGGACTGGTTCTTTGAGCGGCAGGAGGTGACTCGCCATCTCTAATTTCTCCTTTCCACCTCATCTGCTTTTCTGTGGTCCTTTGTATCAGTGCTGAGCAGGTTCAAAGCTCTACTAAATATACTAATTAAATTTTATCCTGTATTAGCAAATGTGGAAGCAATGCTACAAAATGCAAGGGTGGAAATCACAACTGGATCTGATGTGAAAAGACATCAGATCGTCATGGAGTGTTGTTTTGTAAAGAAGTACACCCATGAGCTGCTGAAATTCTTCACACAGCATGAAAAGAAGTCTCTGTGGTTCAGTCTAAAAGCTAATACTTTAAGATACTAAAGCTCCCTCAAAAGTAAACAGGACTAGCAAATACACTGCAAGTATTTAAAGGAGGAATCATCTTTTTAGAAGAGGGAAGCAGGCAGAATACTCTCAAATATTGCATGCAGGGCACCAGAGCAGATAATGAGGTTACATGACCTTTACTAAGGGTGATGAAAGGGTGATTGATCCTCCTTCCCATCACTCAGTTCAGGAAAGGCCTTCAGGTCTTGCACTGCCATCTCACTTCCATACTTGACCCCATTTTCAGCTGTGTGGCTCAGCTCTCAGATGGGTGCTTTTGCAGGAAGATGAAAGCAGGAGCTCCTTTCTGGGCAGTAGCCCATAGGTCCTGACCTGTATCAACCATAGTCATCTCTGTTAATAAGTCTATGTTTTAAATTAGACAAACCTGTACTATGTAAATTTGTACAGGTATAATGTGATATTGTTCTGTTATCCTTCAGAAAAGTATTCTAAATGTGGAATACATTGTCAACAGCTGAGAAGGAGTGATAGCAATGTTACCCAGCAACTCCTATCATTCTTCAAATTATCACCTAATGTGGATTTCTATTATGTGAAAAGCAGGGTACATAAGAAAGTCCAAATCCAGGTACAAACAAATCCCAGCTAGAAGCCCCTGTATGACTCAGGCGCCCCAGCACAAATGATGTGCAACACAGCCACCCAGATCTATGAGTATGATGTACAGAAGCTGAAGCTTAAACTCAATGCATATGCCATGCTCCAGCCAAACACTCTCCAAATGCCAATGTACTGCACCTGGATACCTTCTGAAGGGCTGGTTTGGGGTAAGCACACCATGGTTTAGACTCCAAATGTGAGGTTGCAAATGGCTCTGCTGAACTACAGCTCCCTGCCACTGACTGCAGTCAGGCTGCAAGGTAGACACAACCCCAGCCAGGACAGAGCAACCTGCTTAACTGGGGTTGTTTCATCTGAATGGCTTACACTGAGGATACCCAGAGCTTGGTAACATGCTAAACCCTAGGCCGAAACCTTCCCATTCCCCATGAGACAGCATTACACGGCTCCCTGCTCAGCATCCTGCTTACATCAGCAGCTCTGCAGAGCTCCCGGGGATTCTGTCCTTATTAGCAAATAGTGAGGCCGAGCAGGAGGACATGAGCATGGCGACCAGGCTGCGGAACTGAGCAGCTTCTCCTTCACATCATCTCTAGTCCGGTTCTGCGGGCTAACAACCACACGATGCCGAAGGACTTCTTCCAGCTCAGCATCACCCAAAAGCGATCCCACACACGCTCTCCAAGGTGCTCTACGCACAGTAGAGCTGATGGGGAAACGTGCTTCAAGAGCACATTCCTTATTCAATAAACAGCTCAGAAGGTGCAGTGCGCTGCAGCCCAGCTCCCCGCAGACCTTGCACCGGGCACAAGAACTCGGCCTCTACAATACCTGCCTGTAGGGCACCGGCTAACGTCACCGAGGCTACCGTTCGCCCAGCCCGGCCCCGGCGCTCCGGTACCGGCTGCGGGGCCCTGAGGGCGGCGGGGGCACGGCAGGGCGGCCCCGCACCCCACCGAGAGGCCCCGGCGGGCGCC
>JANHGO010001332.1:0-34826 GCA_024606505.1 Aquila spilogaster | reverse complement strand
GTGGCAAGTGAAAGAAAATCCAGGTAGGGTGACTCATTCGTCCACTTGCAAAGAAAAAAGTAAGATAAGTTAAAATACTTTAAATCTTATAACTTGAATAGTATTTTAATGGGAGTACATTTATTTTAAGTAAACAAGGTGATGAATACAAAAGTACTAGTCAAATTAAAAAGCAGTAATAAGTCACTCATAATCTTCACCCACTCATAATCTTATCATGCTCATATTTGTGCATGGATACCAGGCAGCTGGATGTATGCAAATCGTGATATGTGCACTTTAGAGGACGCATTAGTCTTTTTTACTTAGAAGATACAACCCTCTAAAAAAGAAGTTTCGTTGTTTTTAACAAAAAGAAAATGCAAAGGTAATGTTCCTATATAGTTTAAATTCAATAGCAATGTCAGTAGAGGAAGGGAAAATGTATCCTTCTTTATGTGAAGTGAGTATAAATGACAAGTTAAGGAAATGAAAGTGCAGAGTTTAACTGTGTAAAGCAATTCTACACAGGCCAGTTAAGTTACTGAGTTATCAGAGTAATCTCTCTTTATAAGTAACGTCTTGTTTCTTAGCTCTTGTTGTTCTTACTAAAATTATTTCAACTTCTTTCCACTACCTTCTGTAGAAAAGCTGAGGGTTTTTGTTGCCTGCATTCTATCTATGACTCTGCTCTGTTTCTGCCATCTTGAAGTTCGCAAGTCAGTATTGTTGTTGCAGTGTAGTAACAGTTTCTCAAGACCAAGTTTATATGGCAAAGAACAGAATAAAATATAGAATCATAGAATCCGTAGGGTTGGAAGGGACCTCTGAAGGCCATCTAGTTCAGCTCCCCTGCAATGCACAGGGACACCACAGCTACATCAGGTTGCTCAGGGCCTGATCCAGCCTCACCTTGAAAGTCTCCAGGGATGGGGCATCAACCACATCACTAAGCAACCTGTTCCAGTGCCTCACCACCCTCACTGTAAAAGATTTTCTTCCCTTATATCTAACCTAGATCTCTCCTCTTTGAGCTTGAAACCATTTTCCCGTGTTCTCTCACCACAGACCCTGCTAAGGAGTTTATCTCCTTCTTTCCCGTAGCTCTCCTTTGGATACTGACAGGCTGCTCTCACGTCATCTCGCAGCCTTCTCTTCCCCAGGCTGCACAGCCCCAGCTCTCTCAGCCTGTCCTCATAGGAGAGGTGTTCCTTTCTGTGGATCATGTTTTTGTGTCTGTGACTAGAAGCTAACATCTTACTGGCTTGGTCATGTTTGGATTTCTCCAAAGTCAGTTCTGGCCCTTCAGCTATTCTTCTCATCTAGAAGACCTGCACTGGGTCCCCTCTGTGAGCAAAATTGTGAGAATCCCACTATGTCCTGTAAAAAGTGAACACAAAGTCTGTTTTACGTGGGATACTCAATCCATGCATTTATTTCAGAATAACTGTTGCTCAGTTGTTGCTTGGTGTCTGAAATTGTTGCTTTCTGTCTTTGAGAATATACCACAAAAGTTTTATGATAAACTCCTGCAGTCATGAAGACACAGCCTTAGGCACTTTCCTCTGAAAACGTGTGTTACGGTTGCCATTAATAAGCAGTCTGATGTTTTGAGTTGGTTGCACACTGCAGTATTAAATAACAAAAATCTTTCTTATAATAGTAACGTATGCCAAACTCACTCTTGCTGTGCACAGAATGGCTATAGTTGTTCATTTCGGCGATGGTGGCAGCTGTTCGTTCTAATTATCAGATGATTTCAATCTGTTTAAATTTTATTATATATAATAAAACACAGAAACGTGTTACAAATCCAAAGTGCAATTTCAATAATATTATAAGGATTAAAATATGCAAGTGGAATCTGGAACTGAATGAGTTTTGAACGCTCAATGGTACTTGACACTCATCTTCATTTTAGGAAGGCTACATGCATTTTCAAGTCTCTTCAGTCCTCTAGTGATTTGAAGTATGAACGATAGTCTGTTCTGTAGGCTTTTCTTTGTTTTTATGTGAAGCTTTTAGGAGCTGCGTATGTTAATCTGTTGTTGCAGTTATGTATGTGTAGCATTTGTCTGTACAGTTTTGAAGGAATCTCTAAAACTTGTCTAGTTATTGTGTAATATGTAGAACTTCTGCCTGTAGAAAATGAGTAAAGCTGAAGACAGCTGTCAGTGGTAACATGGGATAAAATCTATCTGTGACTGTGACTGTTTTTGACTGTCCTCACGTGAAATTAAATATCTAAATCTAAATTCCAGGAATGTTCTTCCTCTGGGGGTACTTAGGATGATGTGTTAAAATACAGAGCCACATGCACTACCTCACCACCACAACTCACCATCTCCCTTTTCCCTAACATTTGTGTGCCACTCTCCTTCACTTCAAGTCTTTTGACTGAACTGTGCCCAAGCTGTTCCCTTCCATTCAGGGAACGTCAAAGTTCTTAGGTAGAAACCGTATCCAAACTGCTTAAACAATCCTATGTTCCTAATGAACGTATCATTAGCAAAGTGTTGACAAGAGTTAAAAATCTGGAAGATTTGGCTCAGTCTGACAAGGCTGAAACAAGTATATTAAGAAGAAACATAAAGATACTGTCTGTAGTCAGTGGCTATGAAGAAGGAAAATATTTGCTTAGCTGTCTCTTTGGCATAAATTATGTCAAATGCATACTATCCAGTGGTGAGTTACGGTAAGCACAATATAAAGGCCAGACATTTTGTTGCATGGCTTTCTAAAGGGAGCTTTCCATGTAGTGTAAAACCCAGTGGAGCACATGGAGCTTCCTTTCTTGTAATTACAGCAAAACTCTCCATCTAACGTGGAGTTAAGTACAAATGCACAGCTGCAGCCGCGTGGCGTTTAAGTAAAAAGTTGACAGATATTTCACTTCTGTTTGGCCCATGTCATGGTAGCACCTAACTGCATCAACAAAGCATGTGCAGGAAAGAACAATTCCAGGATCTTTTTGTGCTGCAATCGACAGGGGGAAAAAAAAAACACATTCATATTGTCGTTTTTCTTTTGCCTTGAGTGCATTGTAGAGACAATATTAATGTATGTACGAAGAGCATACTATCAAGCATTCAGAAAGAAACTTAACTTCTTGACATTTGATGAGCTGTCCTTGCTGCCTGGCAGTCTTAAACATTTCTGGTGGACTTTTTTTGTTGCAAGAGTGACACTAGCCATGCAAGACTACAGAGAGTGAAGTTATCCCAAAGTTCAAGCTGTCTTCCAATAACTGCATGAAAACCTTTATATGAACTCTGTATTTAAGGAGGATCGGGTGCAGACAATGCTCATGGTGACTCATGTCACTAAGTAGGTAGGCTGCTAGTTTCCTCGAGGTTTTTTGTTTGTTTCTCTCATTTTGAACTTCCAGGGTTTGATGTTGCCACTTCCATTTGAAAACTCAGAAGACTGGGAGGAGTCCCAAAAAATCTCTAAGACTTCAAATTATGGGGAAAAATAAAAACAAAAAACTAAACCAGACTGAGAACAGAGATGAACATTTTAGTGAAGACCAGTCCCTCTTTTCATACAGCTGTTGTCTTAGATTTTCATTGGGTTCAGTTTTAATGACCTGATGTGTATTCTGTGTACGTAGATGGCCTCAGTTCTACTTAGATGGTTCCACATATCTGTTATGCTTAAGTGTCTCCTTCATCATGGCTATAACTTGTTCACCATAAATGAGGTTATAGTAAAGTTAAAATCCATTATAGCTGTGTTCTACATTTAGATCCACTTAGATATTATTCCACTGACAGCTGGAATAAGAAAGAAGCTTACGAGTCTCTCATTCCTTATACAATTTCATTTTACCTTTTTTTCCCCAACATATAAACTCCTTGTTGATCATTTTTATTCAAAGTCTGAAGGGAGAGTCGTATAATTTAAATAGCCAGGATGGGTTCTAGTATTTAAGAGCCTTAGATTAACTGAAATACTGATAAGAAGGCATTAATGTGAAACAGGTGATTTAAGCTGAAGACCTTGGTAGCAACTTTGATGTCTTGCTGCTGGCAGGGATGTGGCATTTTAGAAGCAGTGTGTGGCACGTGCCATGAGACTTGAGTGAAGGTGGAGTATTTTTCTGCTCGTTTTTTTTTCTTGTTGATTTCTATTTGCTCAGTCCATTTGTTGCAGGACAGCTCAGTAGTGGTAGCATTTCAAGAGAGGTTTAAATGCTGAATGGATTCAAAGGGAGGATGAGAATGAAGTGTGGGGATCAACCTTTTTAAGAAGTTAAATTTATTTGGCACCAGAGTCTTTTGATTATCTAAACCTTTTTTTTACGTATAAAGAAAAAAAATCAGTAGTGCAAAGTGTTTATTTTGTACGAGTTCCATTGTAACAATATCATTTCAATTTAATGAATGCAGAGGAATCCAATACACTCATGCGTTCTACTTGCCTACAGGAAAGCTGGGGAGGGAGTTTTTATAAGGACAGGTAGTGACAGGACGAGGGGAAATGGCTTTAAACTGGAAGAAGGTAGATTTAGACTAGATATCAGGAAGAAATTCTTTACTGCGAGGATGGTGAGAGAGTGGAACAGATTGCCTAGCGAGAGTGTTGATGTCATCTCCCTGGAAGCATTCAATGCCAGGCTGGATGGGGCTGTGAGCAACCTGGTCTGGTGGGAGGCCTATAGCAGGGACTGGAACTAGATGATCTTACAGGTTCTTTTGAACCCATTCTATGACTCTATGTTTTGAAGAAAACTGAGTATTTTTCTACATCAGAAGTAACTGTACCTGTTTCTGTATGTCTGGTTAAGGCTCACTTCTGAAATTAAATACAAGGGAAATTTATCTCTGTTCTGAATTGGACAAAAATGTGGTTCCTTTTATATTTATTTATTTACTTTAGAAAGATGTTTCTTTTGAATATTCCACGATTCCAGAAAATTCATCTCTTTGATTCCCCAGTGGTGACTTGTACAGTAACTCATCCTTGAGCTGGTCCTTTCTTGCTCTTTAACTGCTGTCAGTAGTTGGTACTGGCAGAGGTATGTCCCGTGCCCAGAAGAGGCTGCAGTCAGTGGAATCTCCAGACTAGTAAAAGCTGAGTTAAACCTCTTCTAAGCTCCTGCTGGGATGAAACTGTGCAGTACAATTGCTAGTGCACGCTCAAAGTAGTAGGATTCATGAAAAGGAGAGGATCATGATTAACCTCATCGCGGAAGACAAAAATATTACCCAATTTTGTAATCTGAATTTGGCTTCTAAATATAAGCATTCATTTAGGTTCTCTACTGCATATTGAAAGTTGTTTAATACCATTTATATGATAATAAGTTTGTAAATGTGACAAAGGAGATATTGTTGTAAAAGAAGATAAAACTTGAGTAGTACAGTTGTTACCGAGACTACTCTGAAACATGTTTCTTAAGCTTCTAAAAAGACTAAACTCCGTTCTGTAGAAATGGTTTATAGCTGCAAAATGGTACTCTGTAAGCAAATCGAAGTTCATCACAAGAAAGGAAAATACAACAAGGTGCTTCCCTGGTCTGAATGGAGGACAGCACAGCCTGCATAGCATGATGAGGAGAACATGCTGCACAAATGTAGGGGCTATCGTGGCATTCTTGCCTACCAACTTTTTTTCCTCCTTTAAAGTAAATCCAGCATTCATTTTTAGTATCTGCTATTACTAGCGGATGCTATTATAGATTCCATTTTGCAAGTAATTTAAAATCAATTTTCACAGCTCTGATGAGTGTTAGGAGAGTGATTGCTGCTGAGTGGGCAGTTGACATAATCCCTTACTCTTCTCTAGCACCAGACTACCACTCATTGACTTAGAAAACATTTTAGGCTTCTTAATATTCTTTCTTGGTCCTCTCAATCTCAAACACACTGTTTGAATAAAGGAAACTGTGTCCACAGTGTCAAAATATTTTTGTAAACAATCCTGATCCTAGTTTATTGCTTCTAAAATCGTTTCATGTTACCATAGCTGGCTCTGTTTCTAATGGCATCAAGTTATTTCCTCTGAAAATGAGTCTTGCTTGTCTCTGGGATGCTCTGGGAACAACTACTGCTGATGGAGTTCTCTGCTCCCTCCCCACTGCTTATTAAAATGTAGGAGTAAATGAGTACTGGGGGGGACACCAACACACGCTGTGAGCTATGGCCACCTGAGCTGAGGCATGTAGCCTCACTGTGCAGCCACCTGCACTTCTCAGTATGCATCTCTGAAGTACCTGATGTCCAGAGAAATGCCAGCTATGAAGGCAGGCCCAGCAGTGTAACCTGAAGTTTCTGTGTATAGTCTCTTAGCATTCAGTTACACACAGAATGTGCTCCTTCCCTAATTTTTTTTCTGGGTACTGGTGGTCTAAGTGCAGTTAAGACAGGAGGCTTGCTGTTGGGTTTAAAAGCAGCTTTCCCCTGTTTAGATCCACAAAGATGGGTAAGGGTCTCAAGGACGAGATGTATGAGGTGCAGCTGAGTCCCTTGGTTTGTTCAGCCCGGAGCAGAAGAGGCTGAGGGGAAGCCTCATGGCTGCCTACAGGCAGTGGCCGTATCCCCAGGCTGCCAGAGTTCAAGAAGCATCTAGACAAAGCTTTCAATTATATGGTCTGATGTTTGGATTATCAGGATATTTGGGAAGATGCACGTGGAGGAGATATGCAAAAAGCAGGATTACTTATCCTGAAAAAGGATAGGTGGTCATGTGTGAGTGTCCCAGGGTGTTTATAATGTAAAATAAATAGGTATTTTTCTCTTTCTGATAATAAAACAAGGTAGCAGCAATTATTAGGAAGTTCTGTTTCATGCTGGCCTCAGATTCATATGCTGTGGCTGGATTAAAAATAGGTCTGCATAATTTTATGACCATCAATTTATAACTAGGTAAACTGAAGTGAGAGGAAACTCCTTGCATGCTTTAGGTGTAAACTGATCTCCTGCTAGGGTTGGGAACACATTTTTCTGCCTCATGCAGTGTTTTGCCACTCCTCAGTTACGTTACAGGGATTTTTCACTTTCTGTTCAAGTAGCAATTATTAGCCTGTCCTGAAGCAGGATATTGAATTTGGTGATAAATGGGCTGTGCTGGATTGGTAAATCCTGTGCGCTACTGTAGCGGGCAAGAAACCATATGTAGTTGTATCACTGAACAAAAGAAAGAAGTGTTTTCATTTAAATAAGTGTAGGTAGAGCCCCACTCTCTAGTGAGGGGCAAGGAGGGAAGATGAAGAGGAGAGAGTTGACCAGGTGCATGATGCTGCTGCATATCAGGGGATGCTCTGTGAGAGTCTTTTGTGTGCTTAAAATACCCCTTAGGAATGTTGTTGCTCTGTTCTAAAATTTACTTGTGGATATTGCTAGGAAGTTGCTTAACCAGTAGTTTTCACATCATTGACTCAATCCATAGCCACTTTTCAGGGTATGAAGAATTGTGCATATGGGAAAAACCACCATTTGGGATACCAGACTAAATATTTAAAATGCTGCTCAAAAAACAGCGATAAAAACATAGTTATGGATTCAGAGAAGCTGAAGGAGGTGCACTGACTATGGTGAACAGTGTGAGTATGGGTGGCATCAGAAATACCTCAGAAAGCTGACAATCAATCTTTAAAAAGGAGCAGTCTTTTCCCCTTCTTACCTCCCGTTTTTTATCTGCATGATTATAGTATATCTTTCTGTATCCTAAGATTGTTATTCAAGTGCTTAAGACATTATTATATTCTCATTAGAAATTATACCTGTGTACATTAGGTTCATGGCTCAGGCTATCTAGATCTGCTTTCCGTGGTTGCTGTATTCCTGAAAGTACTTATTTACACATCTTATCTGTATGACAAGTTTAACGTATACTTAAATAATTGTAAGGTTGCTGTCTGAATATAGAATTATTTTGGTTTAGAACCTGAAGATTTGTCAGCGCATCTAGTTTGCAATTTCTCATTCTTGCGGAAAAGTTAATGCCCCTTCTTCCCCATGAGGCAGAAGTTACCTTCATGGTCTGTGGTATTCACGTGCTTAAGCTGGAGATACTTGAGCATTCACCAGTGCACATAAATGCCATGATTTACTTTCACGTTGTGTTTGTGTGCCAATGCACTGCTCGTGAGGGAAAGGATGTGAATTCAGCAGTACTTAGTTTATGAATTAGCACTGAAATAAGGGATGAATTATTTTTTTTTCTTTAATACACTGCTTTGTTTCCAAGAGACAGAAGCTACTACACAAAATGTAGGTGCCTCAGCTGATCCCTCAGGTTTTCAGCAGGTCCATAGAAAATGGAAATGTTTTCTGCTAGATAAGAGAATGGTTACACAACAGGTATTTTCTCCTAATCAGACAACCACAGTGCATCCTTTTGTTTCTGTGAAAAGTGTTAAGCTATTTGAAGAGTAGGAGTTTGAAGAGTAGCATTTTGGGGTTTAAACTGTCTCATTTTTTCCTTTTGCTTGCAGTGCTGTATAGTCATTATCAAAGCGATTTACAGTGAGTGAAGGGGAAGGAAACTACAGTCTAAGGATTCAACTTCTTTTTGTTTTAATGTATCCTAAATAGCAAGATAGAAATACAGAAGGAGTTGTGCAGTTCTGTTAGAAGCCTCAGGCTGTTATTAATCAGTGTGAGAAAAGATGAAATAGAGCCATGGCAACCATATAACATTTGTGAATGAATATGTGTTTCCATAAGGCAGCTCTTAATGTACAGCACTGCGTATTCTAAATAGATGGATTCAATGTAGGTTGGCACAGAAACTACAATCCATATTTGGGGAATAAGAGTTAGAAATGTTCTCTGTTTATACCTTGAGTATCTTTATTTCATGAAAAATGTAGACATGGCAAGATACTTGTTGTTTTATACAATATACTCATTTGCTGTATTGGCTAAAAGTGAAGCTTATTGCTGGAAGTGATGTTTGTGTATAATTAAACATCATTTTCTGAGTATGAAAAACTGACCTCATCTCTTTATTTATATGGGTTATTTCTGGGTGTGCTATTTCTTAACACTGACTGTTAAAACAGGGTATGTGTAGGATCAGCAGATGCAGTTACAGCTAAGGAAATTCATTTTGCATCAAACTGTTGCCATTTCAGTGTTGTCTCTTTTTACATTAAAACATCAAGCATGACAGAAATTGTAAGCTGCTAAGTAGAACATGACTCATTTCTCAGCTGTTGGCTCATCTGCTATCCTCTTTGATGGCCCTGATAAGCTTTCCCGAAGAGGCTCAGGGAAACTGCCAGTGCCGTGCACTTCAGCAACTGAGTCAATCGGCTCCTGGTGCCCTTGATTTTTTTTTGCAGGCTTCCTTTTGTAAAGGCATTGTCAAGAGGGAATATTTAAAATATTTTAAATTTTCTCTCTGGTAGTCCCTAAAAAATGGGCTTCTTCCAATACCTCGTCTTCACTGTCATTCAAAGTAGCCTCCAGTCAAAAGTTTCTGTTCGTGCTGAATGAATTTAGTTTTATTGAAGATTTATAGAATCATAGAATGTATCATAGAATGGCTTGGACTGGAAGGTCCTTGGGGTGGGTGGGGACACCTTCCACTAGATTAGGTTGCCCAAGGCCATCCAGTCTGGCCTTAAACATCTCCAGGGTTCTCCATCTCCACAGCTTCTCTGGACAACCTATTCAGTTCCTCACCACAGCCTGAGTAAAGAATTTCTTCCCAACATCTAACCTAAATCTTCCCTCTTTTAGTTTAAAACCATTCCTTCTGTTGAGTATTTGCTGGTGCTGCCCACAGGCTCAAGACTTCAGCCAAGGTGCCCTTTCCCTTCCTTTCTTCCAGGAAACTTTGCTTTCTGTCTCATTTGAGGGTTTTTTTTCCCTATCTCTGATGGCAGGTTGACTTACTAATAGCAAAGTTGTACAGACAAGCAATGTTCAAGGTCTGTGATTTCAGGAAACTTTTATCTACTTGTTAGTGGTGGGCTTAACTGATGGGCCAATCTTTCCCGGTTTGAGGTTCAGGTGGATATAGTTTACTGGCAATAAATACAAAATGCTATAAAATGAATGAATGCATTTGAAAGGTGAAGGAATTAAATAGCTATTCTGAAGGCTGCGATCTTGTGTAACAGTTGTACTGCTTGGCAACACTAGAGGAGAAAAGTTACCAAAACTAAGATTTCATCTTACACAACTTGAAAAATAGTGCGCATGTACCTGCAATTTCTTTATTACCTACTACTTACTTTCTTTCAGCATTTTGATTTTAATTTCATGATATCTTCTTCCTCTGTGCATCAGTCTTTGAGAAACATTTCCTTTAGTCTTCATGGGGGGAACAGTACAGGTGACAGAAAAGAAGTTCTCCTGTTGAATCAGTAGTGCAGTGTGTGCTCTTCTTCCTACAACTGTACTGCTGCAGTAGTAGGTTTGTAGTTTGCCTGAAATCCCCTTTCATTTCTCTGACTCAGAGTGCCACTATCCTTCTATGCTTTGTTTCTTTTTGGTGTCCTTCCATTTTCTCCCCATTCTTCATCATGAACTTCACATTCGCCATGTCTCATCCTGTGGTTTTTGCTGGAGGCTACAGAATGCCTTGACCTATGGGCAGTAACAAAGCTACTTAAACAGATTGGTTCTGCCATTAGGTGCCGTGGATTTGAGTGCCTCCATTGTGCTCCAGTATTCCCTTTTCCACCCAGATAAATGTGAGTTTTCCCATTGAAGTGTCGCTGGAGATTTCTGTTGATAGGGGAAGGTTTCCAAGATTTATTACAAGTGAGGCACACAAACTTTGAAAGAAAACGTCTTCAAGCTAAATGCTTGGCCTCTCTTTTCTCTCTAAATATAGTGTTTATTTCACAAAGAACAATATGATTACTTGCAGCTGTGATTTAAGTGATCTAAGAGGTGAAGAGCATGTGAGATATTGCCAGTACCTGTTTGTAGAACAATACAGTTTAACTTCAGTGATGGAAACTAAAGTTTTATTCCATAGGAACTAAATATTACAGAAGTAAAAAATGAAAATGATTTTAAATATTGATGGAAGATGGAGAGGAAATTTTCCTCTTGAAATTTTGTTTAGGAAAAGACCACAATGATATATTCAGGATGACAGTTCTTAGTAACTTCCACTGTTTCCAAAATGAAGCTGCCCAAATATAAACCATCTACATTCTGTTCAATAATGTTTTGTCTAATGAACTGCCAGAGGACCTTCGATGCTTTTGGTCCAAGTCTGAGGTAGGTATTCTGGTGTGCTGTCCCAGCACAGGGAGAACCTTGAAATTCCTTATGCTTTTCAACAAAATGGAATAGAAATACTGCAGCATCCCACAGGGAAAAAATGTCAGGGGTTGCTGTCAACTTCATGTCACTTAATGGAAAGAAAAAAAAATTGAAGTCAATGCTCATCAAAGGGGAGAAGGAAGAATGCATTTCACTTTTCTCGTGGTGAGCATGTTAGCTTTTTGTCTAGCACACATCTATATCAGATTGAAAGATCCAGTGTCACCAATATGACAAAATACTTTACCATGCGGATTTCTACTTCTTACATTCATTGATACATTTGTGGGATTCCGAAGGCAGAGGGAAGCCACACAAAGGTCACAAAACTGTAAGCCAAGGTAAACAGCCTGTCAGAAAATATTTAGCAAAGGATGGTGTAAACCACAGAAAAATTGAGAATGGGGAGGAAAACACATTCCCTTAGAGAATACATTTCCCGGTTTGAAAGGTATTGAAGTTCAGAGTCCCTTACATTACTTCTTTGTCCTTTTCAAATAAATTGCCTTTGTTCAGGTTGTTAATTCAATTCAGAGTCCTGGGCACCTAGCCGTAGGGAAGAGGAATACATATTCTGCAAGTTGTATATGGGAAGGCACAATGGGAACCGTTGACTAAAGACAAATGCATCTTTCGTCCCTGGATAAGAGATGAGACTACCTCTTAGTCAGAACTTTTGGTAATATTTGAATAAAGTATTGAATGTGGATATGCATGAGCGTTTCTTTAGTCACTGTGCCATAGAGGATTGTGTCTTCTGGTTTGTACACTGCACAAAAAGGATGATTTGCTTCAATGTGCATATTAACTTTTTTTTTTTTTAGAACTCCACTGTGGACAGAAAATAGTTTCTGTTTCTCAGTTCTTATTTATTAGTTATTTATCCTAGTCTTCTTGCTTTTCAAGGAAAAGCTTCCCTTGCTGGGAAATTTGGTGGCTGTAATATTGTCCCTGTTGCTTTTTAGCCCCGTGGCAAGAAGCCTCAGGATTGTGCAGGGCGGTCTTGTAAATGCTAAAGCATCTGAACCAATTTAGTTGTGTTTTGCAGCAAGTTCTATCTTCAGTCAGCATGCCCAGGAAATGTGTGAGGGGCTTTTTTTGTTTGATGTAGACTTAATTTTTTTAGAATATATATATATATATTTCCTTCTAACTTTATCTCAGGTAATAACATTAATTAGCATTAGCAATTAACATTATTTTAAGAGTCCAGGTTTAAACTGTGAAATTTTAGGGGTACAATGAGAACAAAGGTAATGAGAACAAAGACAACAGAAAATGCTGTGTAACTTATGGTAGAAGCACTAATGCCTGTACTGTATTTGACCCCCTCCAAATGTCTGAAGTTGAGGTTGTTAAAATAGTGATTAACTTATTAACTCTTTAGAAATCAGAAAAAATAGATAATAATTATCTAACTAGAGAAATAAAAAGATGGAAATTGGAAATTTTGTAATCCAATCACAGTTGAAACGCACCCGCCCCGCTGTGCTCACATCCACGTTCAGCAAGTGCTGATGAATGTCAGTGGGTGCCATTTTATCCACATGGAGGAATTCAGCAGCACACCTTTGCTTCATACGCACTTCCATGTCAGCTGCCATTTTGTCAGACTGCCCCTCTGCGACCATGTGTCACACAGCACCAACATGTAATGGAATACCGGTGGGAACGTTCAACCTCTACTGCTATACCACCAACATCCACCTCTGATGTTGTGAGCCAGCAGAATAAAATAAGAGGTATTACTTTCAGAGCAGCACTCATGTGATAAAATTCAGTGCTCAGAATCAATGTGGTAGATATGGTGCACTCTGAAGTCTTACTGCAATTAATGTACACGTCATCTTTGTAATAAGTTGTAAACCTGATCATAAAGTTAAAGCAGTTATGAATCAGTTAAAGGAATTAGTGTTTCACTGGAAAAAAAAATGGTGATGAAGTAATTAGTATCACAAGTTCAATAAAGATTTAAAACTATGGGACGTGGTAGTTATGCATTTTGAACATAGTTAATGAGCATATTCATTGCATTCATTTCTAATTAAGTGGAAAAAATACTGGTCCTTTAAATGGACATAATGAATGTGCAAGTCGGTCTTGCACAAACATGCAACACCAGAATTTATTACCTGCTGTCTAACTGGGGAACTGGGAGTCATTACAAAGATTAGATTTACTGAAAAAAAAAGAAAAAAATCGAGAGAAAGCTTCAGTAGAAAATGTTTGAGGTAATAATTTTCAGATTAAATTTTTCTTGGCAGAGTGAGAGTGAGTTTTTCCTTTTTAAAATATGGTCATTTGCTGTCATCAGAGCTGGTGGGACGGTTTGTACCCTTGAAAAGGAGTCAATAATATTTACCAACTCAGATTTCTACGAGAAATACGTTTAGTTTACAAGTAGAGCTGTAAGAGAGCAGAACGCTCTCCAAAATGTTGAGGTGTGCTCCGGCTGGGCTTAGGAGAGCAGAGGTGCTGTGGTAGTGTTGCAGAGCGGTGGCTGGGGCAGCAGTGGGCTTCCCAAAGCCAGCCGTGCCCTGAGGGTTGCACTCCTACCTTTCTGAGCCCCAGAGCATTGCTCCTCACGGGTTTTCAAGCTCTACAGCAGGGGAAAAGTGACAGAAATTCCTACTGTTTATTCTGTCAGTAGGCAGCTGGGGAACTGACATGAAACAGGTTAAAATATTGAAACCAGACATGCTTCTGGAGCAGTGGTTTTCAATGCTTTTATGACTTGAGAACCCCCTGAACGTTCTCCAGTGGAAGCGAGGACCTTTGTGTGGCGTATTAAGGCTTATGGATGACAACTGACGGGCATTTCTTAGTTACCTTTCGTGGATCTATTTGAAGTTGTTCGCAGATCCCCACGGATACCCAGACCGCACGTTAAAAACTAATGAAACTAAATCAAACCTTGCACGTTCTGTTCCTTCAAAGCTCCCAACTCATATATCTCCTGTCAGTATTACCAACATATCAGGTTCTTTCTGACACATGGTACGTTTATGTTTTTGCTTAACAAGTGTCTCATTGGGATATGAATAAGCTCCGAATTTGCTTCCAAGTTTCCCTAAACCACCTTAACCTTCTGGAGCTTACTCATCGCTGGTATTACAAGAGGGCAAGATTTCATTACCAAAAGCCCCTGAACTTTCACTGGCAACGTACAATATATTTCTCATGATACTGCAGTATAAATTACTGTGCCACACATAAGTAATTCCAGGTGGTTTTTTTTTTTTTACTTCTTTCTGCCCCATCCTGTGTATTGTAATTGTTCCCCATAAAAGGAACAGGCGAAATCATACATGTGGTCTATTCACAATGCTAACTCTGGTCTTATTTTTTAACTTCACTGCATGATTTTATTATGTATTTAAGCCAGTAGCAAGTTGGAGTCTTCTTTTAAAAGAGCTAACTTTGGTAGTATACTTTTAGCATTTAAAGATAATAAAAATATAATAAAAATTGCAGTTTATGGATTAAAATATGATGTTTGTAGAAATTTATCAGTAAATAAACATGTAATTTTCTTTTCTGTTCAGGTATGACTTTGTAGAAGTTGAAGAACCTAGTGATGGCACTGTTTTAGGGCGCTGGTGTGGTTCCAGTAGTGTGCCAAGCAGACAAATCTCCAAAGGAAACCAGATCAGAATAAGATTTGTGTCCGATGAATATTTTCCTTCTCAACCTGGATTCTGCATCCATTATACGCTTCTTGTGCCAGTAAGTAACATGTTTCAGGAACATTTCAGGAAAATAACATCTTTGAAGTGGTAGCTTGAAAGAATCTTTACGTGGTTTAGGGTTAATTACTGTTTATTTCTTAGTAATAACAATAATGAATAATTTGTCTGCCAGAATTGTGCATTTTGTTTTTGCTCTTTAACTAACTGAGTGTTCTTGTGGTTGATCTTGGATGGCTTTGGGCTGGGAAGTTGCAGGCTCAGTTGTTTATATGGAAACTCGAATAAAATGTTTGCATTCCTATTACGGTGCTGTGAAAAAGCTACTTTTTCTTGCTTTGAGATGAACAAATTCAGCATAAGAATCAGCTGTGTGACATGTAAAGACCATTGATTAGTTACAAATGAGACTGAAGAAATGTATGTTCTTCTTAGTCAGCTACTCCATACAGAACCGGATGATTATACCTAGTTCGAAAATGATAAGTTCTCGTTCTTCTGAATTGCTTTATTATAGTGACAAAGCAGATGATGCGTGACACTCAATTTTCACTGCATTTTTTTCCTGGAAAATGTACTTAAGGCTTCTCTTAATGTTGTTTAGCACTTGTAACTCACAGGTACTAAACACTAATTGTTGTCTGAAGTATGGCTGCTTTCACAGTCAACAGATTTCTATTACGTTTTTTTTTTTAACAAGTGAAAGATTCTGTGGTAGCAAAACAACGTTTATAAGTTTTTAGGGATGAGATAATGTTCTGAAATTCAGGATTGAGTGGAACAGGAGTTGACTTGTTTTAGAATAGATATTCCGTATTTAAAGAGAGTGAGGAATCTTTTTGTTGCAACCTTCATAATTCAGTTTGTGGATCTCTTAAGTCATCTTGTAGTTTGTGGTATTTGGTTAGTGGAAAACATCTGCAAGCTCAATAAGAAATTGATCAAAAGAATCCATGTTGTAACCTCACTGACTTGCACTTCACTCGATGCATTTGGCTTGCTTAACTTCTTTTTCCATTTCTGCCTGTTGTCCTCCTTCAGAAAACTTCAGTTACTGAGAAGAATCGAAGAATAATCCTGTGCATCTCTTAACACCACCTCATCTTCTATCTTATATGTTTAGTACACTGGTAGCGATGTCAGTGAAGTGGAGTATTGTATATGTACACGCTGTTTCCTGTTGTATGCCTGTCAGTATTTGTAAATATTTAGACCTAAGTAATATTTCTAAAATGATTAAGGGCAAGTCTGTTTGACTCTTTAGTAAGTTAGATGAATGAATTCTGAAATCAAATAACATGTCAGTCAGTCTCCAAACCATCTTGGAATATGGCCAGGTTTGAACTTTTTATACCAGAGGGCAGAAGGTAATGAGTGTGTTTACTTTTAGAAAATAGTAAAAGAAAATCCCTAAATAGATGTTGTGTGAGCTGATGCCAGATTTCATCGCAGTTGCTCTAGTGTAACATCCTACCTGCTACATGTCTATCTTATTTATGTTCCATTTTTTTCTGGAATGGTTTAAATAAATGCACCTAAAACTACTGGAGTATATGTGTAATTATCTTCATGTGATGCTGGACTGGGTTTATTCCTTTATACTTGATGGGGAAAACTTTTAAATTAGCAACACTTGTAAAAGAAATGGTTAATTTTCAGAATATTTAGATCACTAACCATGAACATTTATCAAGTAGACAAAAACAAAGACTCTTGAGATTGTATTATGCCTTTTTTTAGCCCTTCTTTTCCTCCATTAATAAAATTTATACGCCTAAGAAGTATATATACAATCTGTTTCAGAAAACAAGCTATTTTATCTGTCACGTATGTAACAGCAAAGAGCAATCCCCATCATGTCACAGGAACACAGAGCTAGCTTCAAAACACATGGTTTAACAACCGTTCAAAGGTTTGTGAGAATTACTTTTCAAATCTCTAACGGAGAGATTTTTCATTCAAAAAATCCATTTTAATAAGCCATGGAAAATACAGTTTCACATTTCAGATTGCATAATTAACTGTATAGATTGTAAATGCAGTCCTTATTGAGAAGTTGCAGGGTTAGACCTGCTTCTGGTTTTCAAGCAATAGAAAACGGAAGGCTTTCTTTCTCTCTCTCTTTCTCTCTTCGTTTATACATATATATGTAATGCTCTATCATCCTACATTTCAGGATAAATTAAAGTTTATAGCTTCCCCCAGCCATGTGCATGGTGTCAGCTACAGGAGCGAGTGTAACTTTTAAATGATTCTTGCAAAAGCATCGTTGATTTGTTTAGTGATTCACTTTCATGAATTGGTCCTAAACAGTTAATTTATTTTTTTTTCCAGTTTTTAAGAAAAGGGGGAGGGAGAGATGCCTGGTAGACTAGCAATGAGAGATTGTTTGGGGAGAAATGAAGCAAAACTGAAATAAAACAGTGCAAGCTTGTTTCTGTATTTGGAGGCCACACACAGAGAGGGGCACTGGACACATTTTCAGGTCTCTTAAAGAGCAAGAGAAATGGCTTTGTTTAAACCTCCTGTAATTTATTGTATATGTATTTTTTAACTTTGTGTATTATATTTCAAACTAACTTTTGCTATGATTAATAAGCAGAGAGAGAACGGCTATTGATCTGATTACCTTACTTCTAGGATTTAGCCACTCAAAAGTACTACTATAGCAGTTCCAAGGGCATGCAATGCAACGTGGCTTTACAGAAACATTTAACACAGGGTCACAAGGCACTGCTTAAAAGCGGTGGGTATACTGTATACAAGCAGAACGCTTCCTGAGACAATCACGCAGCTTTTCTTGTGGATCTAGATAATTGCAGTTTAATTATTTGATTTTCTTCCATTTTAGATTGTGTACGGTGGGTACATCGTAGAAGAACGCTCTCTAATCTTGGTTTAACTCTCTCTCTTTTTTTTTTTAACTTTGTTCTTTCGTTGCAAATTAATTGGAACACTGTAAAGTGCAAGGAAGTGCTGAAAACACTTATTTTTGCTAAGAAAATTTAGCTTATGCTATTTCAGAATTCTCCTGCTACTTTCAGCACAATTGTTATTCTTAGGCACTCTTTTCATGCTATGCCCTGTCACTTTGTCAGTGCTTACTGGTGAGCTGCATTATTCACTAAGGGCTATTTAGTGGTTGTTCTGCGTTTTGACTGTTCAGCTATGCATTTATTAAAAGTCATGTATTTGGCAGCATTATATAATCTGAAACCACCTAGAAATATACTGCAAAAAATAATCTGCATTTCATTTCTTTTCCCCTCCTTCTCACTTGCCCCTAGTTGCAGCTCTAATCCATGTAGTAGCCATATGCAACTGAGGGAAACCTTATGAACTCCTACAATATGTGTTTGGGCTTCAGTCTTCCTAGTGACTTGTTTAGTTTAAATTATGTCAGTTACAAGTTTGGCATAGAAAACTTCATGTAATAAAGCCCATTGTTACTTGGGGGAGCGGGTGAATGGGATACTTGATGCCTGAGGTGCCATTAAGGAATGCATGACTGATTGCCAAAGTAGTTATTAATTATTCAGGGCACTCAGAACAAAGCAGCTCCAGTTAAAGTCGAAGCTGGGGGTGACTATATTCCCCTTCTTTTTTGGCATATGGCAGCGTGTCATTTGTCATGGAAGATCATGCCAAAAATCTTTGCTAAGAACAGACTTAACCCTCTTCTCTGCAAGTGAAGATGAATAGCAAAATCTAAACGGAGTCCTAAAAGACTGATCTGGTTTAAAGGTGACTTGGCGTGTGTTTTGTGATTTTGGGGCAGTACCTGTAATGGCTACCTGGGTTTCAATCCAAAAGAGATTATTTTCTTTTTACAGAGAGATGATGTTAGTAATACTCTTGCTGGTAACTGTAAGGATCTGTTAACTTGCTGTTAACTTCAGGAACCAGGAGCGATATTTCTCAGGTAATCTGCTTAAGGCCATCTAATAATTGTTACCTTATTTAATCTGGATTGGCTAAGCTTTGCTTTTTTTAGGGTTGAGCACGTTAATTTTGTTTGTGGAATCTTTTTTAATTGAGAATGTTTAATGAGAAAACGCTAATGAAATGTAAATAGTTGTAGAAAAATGCATACTAGTAAGAAAGAAAGGAAAGCTCTTACCTGGCTTTCCCTTCCATCCATTTCAGAGATGTCAGATGTGTGTTTGTTACGCACATCAGGACCAAAGACCAAGAGGGGCCTAATTTTGGCTGCAATAACTGAGAACCCATCCAGAAACATCACAAAGGACACTGTTGATCTCCTAAACAAAGGTGAAGGAAAGGCGTTAGCTCAAGAAGTAATCAGAAGTATTAGGAAAAGAAACAATATGATTTTAGGGTTTTTTATTGAGACAGAACCAAGGTTGTATGAAGCAGCAGGAGAGTATAGGAGTGTTAGGTAGTGCTTTGGATGGCTACATGAGAAGAAAGAGGACTGTGAAAGTCCTTCATACATTCAGAAAGACTCGTAAACAAAAACTCTGTGTTCCGAGTTTCCACTGACTATGTGCGGTGAAATCTAAGCTCAGATAAATCAACAAACTCCTAAAGATGCTCAAGCATGTAAATTCTGTAATTCAGTTTTTGTCTGTGGCAAAGAATGATGCCTTGCAAGTCCGAGAGGTTTTAGGACTAAGTTTTTCCTTGGGGATTTCATTTTGCATTAGATCTAAGCTGAGGACTGAAGAGAAATTCCCTTTACATTTTTTACATAGGATATGAAAGATTACCCACAAATACACAGGTAGGAGGGATATGCTTCAGGGTTAGTTCTTGTAAATCAAAAAACTACAGAGAGTACAAAAATGAGAATGATTATTATCCATGGGACTACGATGAAAGGAAAATGGTTTTTTATCAGTCAGTAGTAATAGAAAAAAGCATTTAATGCGTTATGTGTGCAGGCATGTGAATTTGAAAATGTGTTATTTGGCAGTTAGGAGTAAAGCTAAGTTTCTATACCGATCACCATTTCTCAAGTGTATGGATATCTTAAACCAAAAGTTGTCTACCCCAGGAATCTGTTACCAGTGCTGACCATAAATGGATGATTAAGGAGCACTAAGAGGGAAATAGATGTGATTCCTCATCCCTCCTATTCTGCCCCACTTGTAAACTATTTTCTGCAGAAGGGAGGAAATTCCCAGAACCTGTGTGCTTTATCTATTTTAGTAATCTTTAACTGACCTTCCTGTCAAATAACAGTCCAGTTTCCCCTTGAACCCAGGCAAGATGCATGCCTTCACAATATCCTTTGATAAAAAGTCTTACAAGTTTATCACATGTTTACATGAAGAACCACTTCCTTTTATTGAGCCATGCTACCAGCAGCTTCGTGCAATGGCCCCAAGTTCTTACAGTGGAAGAAGCAGAGAACTGTTGTTCCCACCCACCTTTTTCATACTACGTTAGCCCTTTTCTTGCTGATTAATCCTAAACAGTCCAATCATTCTTTATCAGCAAACCATTGCAAAGCTTTCATCATTCTTTTTGTGCCCTTTTGGACCCTTCTGAAACTGCAAGGCGTTGGAGATAATTGTACAGAATTTGGTAATAGCAAGAGATCTGTGTCAGAATCAGTCACATTAGGATGATAGTCTAGTAAACCAGAATTTGTTGTATAGCAAAAGTCATGGAGGGAGACTTCTCAGGGACAGGGGTAGCAGGTGGAGCTCCTGAGGGGTGTTAGGTCATTGGGAGCAGCAGCAGGGTAGCAGATGGTAAGATGGAAAGCAACTTTAGACCACCTCTGGAACTGGTAAATGGAGTGATTGCCAGGATTTTGTGAAGTTCATGTTGGTGCTTTACTTTTCAATGGTTAACTCTTCACTTCTCACAAACTTGTATGAAATCCTTAAGTCTCTAGTCCTGAAGCAGATTGGTTGCTAGCAGATTGCTAGTTGCAGGACTAGTTGTTCAGTCATGGTTTGGCAGGATTTTACACAGCACAATGGCGAAGAGATTGACAAATGCCTGGAAAACTGGAGATGGAGTAGTATTGAAAGGCAACACTGCTTTATTGAAGTTATGAAGTTAGTGTCTGGGGAGAGAGACACGTTTGTGTTAGATTACATTTCTTCTTTGTACACATTGAGAGAGTATCTAAATACTTGATTAACTTCTTGAATACTTCTTTCCCTACAGAATGTGGAGATTGTATGGGCACCTCATATAGAAGAAACATCAAACCACTCCTTTGTTTGAAAGGAATTCATGTGTAAAACATGCCGCTCAAACACTGGTCCCATGTAATTGTAGCTGTTGGACGTTACCTCAAAATAAATATTCCACATTGATTTCCAAATGTTCCTTAAGCCTTTTAAAACTGTTCTATAATCACGGTTCAGATTTATTTGTTCATTTTTATTGGCCGTATCTATTCTAAAGACTGCATTCTCTATCATCCATGATTTTTTAATTAATAAAAAAAATTGCTTAACAAGCTACTGTTAAAAACCAAACCAAAACTCTTTCCTCCCAGATTCCCTCCAGCTTCTTTTTTTTTCCTTTTTTCTTTTTTCTAAGAGTACTTTTATCTTTATTTCCTTCTGCATTTTCAAGCATTATGTAACTGCCCGGTTGACTATCCCTTTTCCAATTTCCAGGATCACCATATTATTCACACCTTTTTGAGAAAGCATGCTGATGGCTTCTCAGCAAGTCTCAGAGCAAAGTGACTCTATCCCATTCTCAAAGTAATCCCCTGTGTAACTGGCACAGTGCTAGGTTTTTTGTGCTTTCAAATCCTGAGACGTTTTTCCTGACATGCTTGCTAGTCGAAAAAGAAGGTAAGCAAATGTACATTTGACAACAGGTTTCAGGCAGCACCCGCAATTTCAGTTTTGTTATTTTAGCTTCATTCGTGTCATGTCCCTATGCATTCTAATAACAATGCCACAGTCCTATCCATTACCTCATCCCAACAAAACAGACAACAAAACTTTAGTGGTGTGTACTCTGCTAAGTTTTGTTAACATAATTCTGGTAGGGAAAGATGAAAACGAGAATGAAAGGAAAAAACTGAGGACAGAACAAACAGAAGAGTGCAGTTTTTCCACCCACTTTTTTTTTTTTTACCTGTGTTCCAGATCTGAAAGGACCCGTAGGAACAGCAGAAATTCAAGGAAAAAAATGAAATAGTGGAACAGCTTCTGTAGATGACTGACAACACAGCCTAACAGCATAGAGTGGTGGAAGCAGCTTTTTAGATTTAGGAGAAAAAATTCTTGACAGAGTAATAACACTGCGTAGTAGCTTCAGGGTAAGAGTTTGCTTGAGGAAAGATTAATGTGGCGTATTGGTGGTGGTGTTAAGAGAAATCCTTTTGTTTCTAAGAAGGGATAGATAATAAGCACCATGGGAATACCAACATTTGCACCTGTCTTGTCTTTGCCGTACCTGGCCTCTGGTGTTACAGATGGGGATTACGAGCTGTCATTTGTTAGCTTCTCATAAGTGCTCAGAACTGTTTTAATGATGATGATGAAAGGTTTGGCCGAAGAAGCCACGATTTTTGTTGAAAAGTTTCTGGTTTTGTTTTCCTGGGAAAATCGACATAATGACATAGCTGACGAATCTGGTCTTTCAATTATCTCTGACTAGGATGGTGGAGAAAGAATTAAGAAGCTCCTTCTGTGCTGACTACTGGTAGTCAGTGCACATTGTTGAGGCACTGTAATTGCCTAAAAAATGAAGACAAATAAAAACCTTGCACATGAGAACAGGGAATAATTTCTGCTTGGCAAGACAGTTCCAGAAGCTCAGACTGCTTGAGTATTCATTTCATTCTGTTTTTGAACTGGGCAATAAATTGTAGGAAGAAAATTGCTAAGAATCTTTTTTTTTATGAGGAGAACTAAACTGCTGGGCTTCAAATTGAAGGGAGCAATTTAGTGCATGAAAGACCTGGCTTAAAGGCGCTTGAAAAGTGAACACGTGAAAGCAGATGGTGCAGCCTTTAGAAGAAATGTTGCATATAACCCTGAAGACATTGTGAAATTGTTAGTTCCTAATATCCCTTCTCTCTCTTCTGCGGAAGTATCCCTCCATAATACTCTGCCCTGACTTCACGTACAGCAGTTCTCAGGTTGTCTGTTAGATGATGAAGGGAATTTCAGTGTAGTGATGTACATATTTAAATAACTTACGCTTTACTGTCTAGCATATAGCCCCGGTATCTTTTGATCGCACTTAGCTTAAAAGTTTCTTGGGAGATCTGTTCAAACCGTTCTTCAAATAGCACGACAAACGCCCTTTTAACGATGTGATCATCTTTAACAAGGCAAATCCCACCCTAAGGTAGTTCTTATAGAAGTCCGTATACTCACGGTTTGGTGAATAGTTGGCATAGTAAATACAGTTCCTTAGAAGTGAATTTGCAAATGTATTGTTTCAGTAGGTTTATTTCAGATATTTTTGCGTCAAAAGTAATTGTGTAAATCTGGCAGTGGGACGTTTCCAATACATTTCAGTTTGGGTCTTTACTGAAAAGATTGTTTATGCTGCTACACATGTGTGAATGTAAAAATGACACTATTTTTGAAATTTCGAAACCTCTGAAGTTGTTTCGTAGACAAATTTTGCTAGTTTTGTGCAACCTGAACTTCTTGAACTTCCTGCTAGCTGTCAAGACCAAGATGATTAGGTAGCTGAGGAGAATAAGACATCTGAGAGTTTCATTCAGACATCATCTTTTCTTCTTTGGAAAACAGGACCAAATGCCGCAACGTTTTTAACATGCTAACAGGAAGGGCACTTAGCCTCATATATGTAGGATTTTGATACGTAAGCTGTTAATAGGGTTGTTCTTGCTTATCTTTTAAAAATCACTCTAATCTTCTAAACTCTTTCGATTTGCATGTGTATATTTGTCTTCAGGCTTTTCAGTGTGAGGTGTTTCAGGCAATCAAAAGTTAATAGTAAAATACTTACTGTTCTTGAGTCGTCCGCATAATGCCTTTTTGGCTTGGAATTCATGTATTTTAGTCAAAGAAAATTCTGTCACTGTTCCCTTCCTGTTTGCACTCTGTCAATATATGTAACTTCAAATACCGTATTTAATTTTTAAAATTGCTTTTCTGATGAAAATAGTCACAGGCAGCTTTCATGTGGAAAAAAACCCAACGCCCCATAGCAATTAGTCGTTCAAAATAGCAGTACATCTTTTGATGCAGCATAGAGGTATGGAACACTTCAGAATAGAGCCGAGCATTTCATGGAGAGCCAGGCAGATGGTGAAACCCATCATACAAAGACAAATGAAAAATTGTCAGATGTTTTTTCAATGATGTTTCATTAAGAACAAAAAGTTGAATTACTTCTAAACCTAAATACTTATATAGGTGAAGGATGGCACGTAGTTGGGAAGTAACTTACTGCTTTGCTAACAAAAGCACATCTAAAAGTAGGAGAGCTTAAGGAGCAAAGCAGCACATCTATGATGTGATAGAGAGGACCAGATATGTCTGATAGGTTTCAGATGTGGGATATGGGTGAACTTGATCTCAAAGCCCACTGCATGGAGGCAGAGCACTCTTTAGTCAACCCTCTGCTCTGCTGTAGTAAACCAAACTGCTCTGGGTATGTACTGCAAAGCAGCATTCTAATCCCACTTAATTTAAAATGTTAAGAACACCTTTGAAGCAATGTCATGAGGGAAGAGCAAAGTAAATTCAGCTGTTACTTTTGCAAGCTACTTATCCATATTGCTATGTAGGTAAGGATTTATTTATATGTTTGTTTAGAATTAAGGTTAAACGGGAGATGAGCAAGTAAACCGTAATTGTTGTGTGCAGCACTGTTAGTAAATAGGGATTTTTTTTGCAGATTTTCATTTAGATAATCAGTGCACCTGTAGGGTCTTTTCTGATCATTTTGTGAGATTGTGGTTGTTGAGCATTGTTTTAAGCAGACGCTATTTTTTCCCATTTACTTGCATCCTTTTCTATGAACTATTTATCTCTTACCAGTGCACCTAATATTTTAAAAATTGTTTTGGGAAGCTGTTTCTTTAATTTGGAAGAAAGCCGCCATAAAAAATAAGCAAACAAATGACATTTCCACAAGAGAGTTTTCTATTTCACTATCTGGAAGTGCTTACAAATTACAGAGCAATTTAAAACATCGACAAATTAAAAGCTGCCTGAGTGTGAACAGAAACAATATCTTTGCTTTTCAGGGTGTTCAAAAAAGAAAAAATAATAATAATGATAATTAAAAAAAGCCCTAAAATGATGCCAGCCTGAGGAACATTATTAATTAAGCTATACAAAGCTAGCGCTATATAAAAACGCCGGTGGATAATTTATAGTTAGTGGCTGGTCTAAATTTCATGGTTAATGCTTGGAGGAGTGGCAAAATGGTAAAGTGATACCACGAAAATCTGAAACCAGAGTCAACTCATTTTAACAACATAGTTCTAAGAAAAACAATGACTTTCCATTCTTCACTTCTCTTTATATCCAATTTCCTAGTGATGTGAGAGTATGTTTTCTTTTGAAGGACTCCACACTGTTGTTCCTTTAATCAAACACTTAGGAAAAGCACCGCCCTAGTCTACCGACTGGAGAACTCCCAAAGAGAAGCCAGAACAAGTCTTGCATATGCACAACACATGGACTTACCATTATGGGTATTTTATATCCCCCCTTTGAGTCTGTTGCAGGCTGTAGTGGAGGTAGAACGTGGTATGTAACGGGCCATAAGGCACTTGTACCTTTCACTGATATTTTCTGCTGCAGGAAAGGATGGCAGCTTTTTTCTGGGAGCACTGCTAGTTATTGAGGTGGGGAATGAAAACTGTAGTCAAGTTACCTGAGGGGGGATAATTGGCAATTGTCATACTGACGGATTGTCATTGTTGAATCATTCTGTTTATGAATGGTCTTCCTGTTATTTTTGACAAGGACAGGAATTTTATTTAGCTTTATTATGGTATTGTGTAAACTTTCGTTTCATTGCTGCATGTAGTTTTAACGTTCATTAGTCCTATTCTGATGAGCACACAACTCAAATTGCAGTGGTAGATAGTATCACTCTTTCCAATGTGGCCTTTGAAATCTTTGGATGTTTTGATTTTAGCTCTTTTCTGTTGTAGAGGTGGTGCGATTGCTGGCAGGCAGATTTTCAAACAAACAGATCCCATTGCCCTCAACAGGAAATGTTAGGTATTGGACTCAGAAAAACAATGGCCATGTTACCTAAGGGTAAATAGATTATTTAAAATATACATATATCGATAAAGTCACTGGCAAATAAGTGTCCCCTTATGTATTTATTGCATTGAGAATAATTTTCTGCTCAACGTGATCTGCTTTCATAGTTGCTACCCATTCCTCAAAATTCCTAGTCAAGTGAATAACACACCAGATACTGGTTTGAACGATGACGTACAGATTACCAGGACAAACGTAAATTTGTTGGAAGTTGTGTTAAAGTTAGCACTGAAACTGCTGTACTAAGATCACAATCAGTATTTATCTCTAAAAAATGCTATTGGTTTAATTTTCTGTGCAAGTGTACTTTATAGTAGGAAAAAAAAAGTCAGTATGTATTTTAGTTTCTTACTAAAAACGTTTGTTTTCCTCTGAATCCTTTTACAATACGTAATAGCTGCTAAGATAATTCATAGTGATATTGCTTGAGCAGAGAATACAGCTCTGAACAGCAAAATGTTCTCTTAAAATGGAACTTAATTTTACAGAGGGAATTTTTTACCTTTGTGAATTCAGTCAAGCTACACTGTTTATGCTGGTGTGCTTTAAATGATAATCCTTCCATCCCATCCCTGAAGTGGCTTACTCTGACACGTTCAGTTATTAATTATAATTCATGCAAATCCTCACGTTTGTTTAGTGGGACTGCACATATAAAGATGCAAAGCAGTTTCAAATTAAGCAGTATATAATTGAAGAAAGCTAAGAGCATGATAATAATGTCACCTTGGCAATTAGGTGCCTTACCCGTGTAACTGTTATAAAAAGAAAAGGGATTTTCTCAAAAATTGACTCCAGCAGTCACTGTAGTCAATTTAGCTGACTTCTTGGCATTGCTTCTTAAGGATAATTTCTGCAGTACCTCTTACAAGAAAGTAATGCCTCCTATTTCACTATGTTGGCCCACAACATCAGAGAAGGATGCTGGTGGTATGGCAGTAGAGGCTGAACCTTCCCATCAATATCCCGTTCCATGTTGGTGCTGTGTGACAGATGGCAGCAGAGGGGCAGTCTGACAATGGTGTCTGACACGGAAGTGCTTATGAAACAGTGGTGTGGCATTGAATTCTTCCATGCGGAAAAAATAGCACTCACTGACATTCATCAGTGCTTGCTGAACATTTGTGGAGACCAGGCAGTGGATGTGAGCCCAGTGAGGCAGTGGTGGTGTGTTTCAGTCGTGGCGACAGCAACAGTGGGTCACCTCTGCTGGTGCTCATTTTTACAAGCACAACATGCAGGCTGTTCATGGCTGGTGAAAATGCATAGCTCGTGGTGGTGCCTGTGTTGAAAAACAGTGTGAGAAAGTTGCTGAGAATTTGCTCTATCAAGTAGTAGTGTTGCGCTCTTTGTATCTCTTGTAGTTTCCTTGTAAATAAATAGAGGCATTACTTTTGGAGCAGTTGAATTGTCAATACCAATTGCTATTGCAAGCTTCCAGAATTGGTTTCTGTTGTCTAAACAAACAAATTGTCTAATGGTATTTGCAATGCAGGTCATGTGGAAGAAATCCCACCTGCAGTAGCCTCACAAATCTCTTCAGTGAGCCTTCCTGAGTTCCTCTTTTCTCCTCTTCTGCAGCACATTGTAGTATCTGTCATAAATGCCCAGAGCAATTGTAATATGCACTGAGATGCATACTGAGTGGTAAGTGCTTCTTTCTTAAATAATACCTTTTTTCTATCACTTTATTTACCTTCTTTGTCCGATTTGTGAAATTGTTTTGTCAAGCATTCGAATGACATACGTAGATTAGAAGTTTGGTCTCCTTTGCAGTCTTTGAAGCACACTTCCGTCTGGATCAACAAATATCTTGTGGTTAGAAAGATCTAACCAGATCTTTCAGACCAATAGGCTAATGCAGTAAATAACTTTACGTAATGTTGGATTCAACAGAATGTAAACAATGTCTGCAGTTCACAGAAAATCATATTTTTTATGAGCTGGAAAATTCAGGTGAGGCCAATGCCTCACACTTTGACTCTTTATTTAAACTGATAGTAAACGCCATATCCAACCACTTCCTAGACTGCAATGAATAGCAGCCCATGAAGCCACAATTAACGAAAGCTTAGAAAACCACATATTTTGATGTCTGTATTCTGCACTCACTTCCATGAAGTCACCAGAAACACACAGTATTCTTGATTCAGTGAACAGGAAAGGAGACTGAGGAAGAAAATGTTTTAAATCTAAACAAACTCCAGCAAAAAAAAGAGAAGCAGAAAAGTACGTTTAAGCATATAAATACTCATTTTCAAATAGATGTTAACAACAATTTTATAAAATGGGAACAGGAGAAGTTAAATGAACGCTGACACTGCAGAAGGATTTACAGATTTTCCTAAAATAATGCCTTTGGGAAAAAGAAAAAGCAAAACTGAACAACAAGAACTTGCTGTGTTTAGGTGATGATAAGGTAATGATAAGAATGCTCTGTAAAAGGCTTAGGATTGCTGCAGTGTTAGCTTTTGGCACTGCCTTTCTTGTGCTGATAACTGGTTTTGAGCTTGTAACGAGCAGGATGAGTGCACGAGAACTGAGAGGTACGCTGAAACAAGATGCAACTGTGCACACAGATGAGATCCCTTGAGGTCAGCGTGGCTGTGCTGGCAGTTCTGGCTGCCATAATCAATAACCCAAAATAGGCTCTGTGAAAACTTTATAGAGAAAATTAATGGACTGATTGAAAACAAAAGTCACCATGATTTTTCCATCGTTTTTGATAGAGTGTGTGTGCCAGCCTTACTTGTATTATGTTTGCAAGCCCTAATTAAAAATAATGAAAAGACACAATCTAGTTGACCAGATCAACTGGAGATAATTTATCCACAGATGTGGACAGTGACAGTGTTATAACCAAACCTGCCAGACTTCTATGAAAGTTGCTTGATTTACTAGCAGTCTTCAGGAGAATCAGACCTTGCCATACAACATAGTGGATTTGTTCATACTGTGGGCTTATTACTTGGCAGTTTTCTTTTCCTTCTTTGTTTATCCATATAAAGGAAAGGGATGAGAAAGACTTGCGTGTGCTAAGGAGGAGTATATTAATGCATTGTAGTAAAAAATAATTAGACTACTTGTTTTAATGATTATTTTTTAAATAATATCAAGACGCAGGCTGAGGCAGTTACGTGTAGTGTCTTAAAATGCAAGCTATTCTAATTTAATGGATTTGTTCATGCTGTAAGCAGCACAACATGTTATGGGAGACTACTTGAAACAGAATGAAGTGCTCTGCTTTCAAACCGTCTTTGAAGGCTCCATTTTAAATAGCAGCCATAGAGATTGAAAAAGTGGGGCATGGCAGAAGTGTGTCTACTTTTATTTTATGGCTGATGCTAAAACCATCTTGTTAAGCGGGTTATATTACATACTATTTCAGGGCTTCAAAGTCTTTGTAAATGATACTGCCAAAAGAACTTCTGCTGCTCCCAAACAAGCAACTTTTGTTAAAAACCTGTTCCTCTAAAGTCTGGTTATAACATCTGACTGCCTAGTTTTCGTCAAGAGAAAGTAACTAAATTAAACTCCAAGATAGGAAGTAGTTTTATTAATTTCCATATTCCCATGTGAATAAGGGCTTCTGGGCTAACCTGCAAACAAAAACATAGATCTTTTTCCGGATATTCTATAATTGGGAATACAGGCATTCTGTTATCATGTTTTATTACAATAATAACATGATAAATCTTAAATATCAGAAAGGGTTAACGTACAAATGGAGAAATAGTCACTGAGGGGAAAAAGCGTATTAGAGCTTAGTTATGCATACAGAAGAGTTTGTGTTATATCAAGTCAACAGGGCAAATAGCAAAATGATTTAGCATTCATTTCCAGAATTCAGGATTTTCCTCAGCATAATCTTACATGTTTTCCTAGAAGCTGTGAGGTAGCCAGATAAATTCTGCGTAAGGCAAATGCAAAAGTGCAAAGTTAAAGGGGATTGCGCTAGGATATTTCTGAGCCATTGTCCCACTCCAAGGAAGGATTAAATAGTTTATTCTTGCTAGATATTTGTGCTGTTCCTCAAGTTCAGGGACAAAGATTTCACAGACCTTGATCATCTGTTGCGCTGCTTAACATAGTCTGCATTTTTTTTCCTGTCATTGATGGACTGGGGAACAGCTGATCATCTGATGCTCTATTACATGCTATCGCGTCTCCTGTCAGCCTAGGTAAAAAAACCTTGTATTGCTCAACCTTATCGTGGTTTGTGTTTTCTTTTTGCTTTTTCCTCAGAATGTTCTCTGTCTGCCTATATCTTAGAAGTGCTGGAGATAAAAGCAGAGTGTTTCAGCTGACGCCTTTCTAGCAGCTCAGTAGCCTAGCAGTACGTTCTGAGTGCATCTGCATGAGATTTGCCTTATTCAGAACAGGATCACGTTGCCTCCTATTCAGTTGTTGGTCTCCTGCATTTCTGTTGGAGTGCTTACGATTTTGAACTATTCTGAACTCTTTTATCTTACATGCAAGTGTATTTGGAATATGTTTATCCTGAATTTATCATAGTAAACGTAATTTTCCCATTCATTTTGCCTTTTAGTTCTTGTGTAATCCCATATACTATGCTACTGTGCATAATTTATCACTATTATTATCATTATTATCATTATTATTATCATTATTATTATATTGAGGTCATATGATATGAGAATTAAGAGATAAAGACAGCAGAAAATACAAAGGTAAGAGAAATCCATCTGGACATTAGAAGTATCTTAGAACATTATGGCTAGTGTTACAGGACTGTAGGAGCTAGCTCGCGTATCTGAAGTCTGGCCTTTTCAAACAGGGTGAGAATATCTTTGTGGGCAATGCAGTCATAGTTTTTGCCTGTGGAAAGACGGTCACTGGGTTATGATGCATATGTTATATATAAAGCAAACGTATAGAAATAACTTTTCTTCACAAATCTTAATGTAGTAAATTTCTAGCATGTTTGATGACACAAGGAATGATACATGAGGACAGAGCTGAGGTTCCTTTCTCTCAGAGTGATGTTTTATTCAAAGACTTTTTACCCTCGAGGCAGGACAAGCTATGATTTGCACTATCTGCTGTACAGGAATTTGGGGCGTGCTCCTTTTATTGTGATAGGAAATGAACAGAAACCTGTCATGGAATGCAATTTAGCATGCATACCAAAGGAGCACCTTAAAACTGCATATGCTGCGGAAGACATTTTCACTGCCTTTGCCAAATACACTTTCCAGTTGCGATAAACAGTCATTCCTAGTGTTTAACGTTTGATGAACTTACCTATGAACTTACCGGGAAAAGTAAACATTTCTGTAACAGCCACCCGTTTCTAATACCTAGAGGGAACGTAGAGCACTTCATTACCTGACTCAAAACACCGGCTGTTTTTCTATTATTTAAGTATTTTTTTAAACTCTTCGACAGAAATGTGTAATTAAAGAAAAACAATCCACAAACGTGATGCCTTTTAATTGTGACTGACTGCATGCCCCGTCAGAGAAGTGCATACAGAAACTTATAGCTGTTCAGAACAGCTGCATTTGAATTAACAGTTTATTCGTTATAAACTACTGTCTGTCAAGCAAGAAATAGAGCTTTGTGCACAGAACCAAAAGAATCCTTCTGTAAATCATAAATGTAGCAGATGCAAGTGTGTTTCCTGTATGAATTTTGTGTGTGTTTGTAAATGAAGTCATTAATAATTACGGTAACCCATTTTGCAGTAAGATTTGAGCTAATATTCCTTATGCTTTGTCTAAATGCTCACTGAAGTCTTGTGGTTGTGGGAACTTTTTGCACTGACTCATTTGTAGATGGAGGCTCTTACATTACTGCTTGTCCAGCAATGATATTGCTCTGTGTAGAGGATAAATTCACATTTTAAGCATAATTTGGATTATCCTCATGCAAATCTTCTCTTAACTGAAGTGTAAGCTTTTCCACATTGCAGTCTACAGCAGATACACTAAATTCAGCTAAATACTGGAGCCGAGGCTCTCTATGCACTAAATTTGACTTTTGGTCTGAACTGTAAAAAATAATTTACTCGTAATGAGATCCTAGTACTCATAAGAGTCTCTCAGTATTTGATATGTAATATAATTTATAAGACTTCTCTTCTAGGAAGGAATTGCAAGTGTAAGACAGCATTCATCAAAATAGGGCATTCCAGAAAATAATATGTAATGAATAAAAATATACCGAGGGTTTATTGTAAGGGTTATTATAAGGGTTTATTATAAGGGTACCAGTGGTCTACAAAGGGTTTATTTATTCAAGTGCTGAAAAACTCTTCTTATCTGGTTCTCTACTCTTGCATGCATTCAAGTATGCCAACTATCAAAAAAGACTTCAGGGCTTTAGGGTGGTCGGTCAAGGGAGCAGGAGCACAGCTGATATTTTCTTCTATCCCCTCTGGGGCGGCGAGGGATACAGAGTGGGCTCGGAAAACACAGTTAATGAATAGGTGGCTGAGAGGCTGCTGCGGCCACAGGAACTTTGGGTTTTTCGACCACGGGGCGATTTACTCGGCACCCGCTCTAATGGCTGCAGATGGGTATTGCTTATCTCTAAGAGGGAAATGGATCCTAGCTTAGGATCTAGTGGGGCTCATTGAGAGGGCTGTAAACTAGGTAGGAAGAGGGAAGGGGATGCAATGAGGCTTGCTAGGACAGAGCAAGTAGTCTGGGATTTTATACTAGATCTGATGGGGAAAGAGACTCGAGGGTGGCAGGGCAGAAAGGCTTGAGGTTGCTGTCATGACAGGAGATTGCGGGGAAAAACCTCTGAACTGTCCTGTAGGATCTTCTGGGAACTCCTCAGAGGAGGTAATGTTGCTGACCCCACATCCGAAACCTTCTCATGTCCCTCTAGGAGGCAGTGGGGGAAAACTTCAGATTTCTTCCGGAGGTTTGAGGGAGTGCCCCTCTAGAAAGGTAGTGTGCCAGAAAGCCCAGCTGAAGTGCCTTTACACCAATGCACATAGCATGGGAAATAAGCAGGAGGAGTTGGAAACTGTGATGTGCTTGGAAAATTATGATCTGGTTGCTGTCCCGGAAATGTGGTGGGATGAATCTCACGACTGGCATACTGCAATTGAAGGCTACAGGCTCTTCAGAAGGGATAGGCAGGGTAGGAGGGGAGGGGGAGTTGCCCTCTATGTTAGGAAGTGGATAGCTGTGTCTGATTAACAACCATGACCAGGTTGAGAGCTTATGGGTTAAAATCAGGGATCGATCCGTTAAAGGATAAAGTGGTTGGGGTCTGCTATGGGCCACCTGATCAGGAGGAGCCTGTTGACAAGCCCTTCTTGCTTCAGCTGTGGGAGGTGTCGCGCTCACGGGCTCTTGTCCTGATGGGGGATTTCAACCACCTGGATATCTGCTCAGATAGCAGCACTGCGTGTGGCAGACAATCCAGGAGATTCCTGGAGTCTGCTGAGGATAACTTCCTGGTCCAGGTACAAGACAGATCGACCGGAGGTGAAGCCTTACTGGACCTTGTGCTCACCAATGCAGAGAAGAGCATTAGAGAGGTTAAGACTGGAGGCAGCCTGGGCTGTAGTGATCATGCCCTGGTGGAGTTTGTGATCTGGAGGAATGCAGGCCTGGCAAAAAGCAGTCAGGACCCTGAACTTCAGGAGAGCAAACTTCAGACTGCTCAAGGAACTGCTGGATGGGGTCTTCTGAAAAACTGTCCTTATGGGCATAGGAACAGAACAGAGCTGGCAGCTCTTTAAGGACACCCTTCTGTGAGCACAAGAGCTCTCCATCCCCCCGCAGAAGAAATCGAGCAGAGGATGTCAGTGACTGGCATGGCTGAGCGAGAACCTGCAGCTTAAACTGAGGGAAAAGAGGGAAATGTACAGGAAGTGGAAGCAGGGTTGTGTAGCCTGGGAAGAATATAGGGACATTGTCCACATTTGTAGAGATAAGATCAGGAAAGCCGAGGCACAGATGGAGCTGAACTTGGTAAGGGATGTGAAAAATAACACGAAGGGGTTCTACAGGTACATAGGCAGGAAGAGACAGACCAAGGAGAGTGTTCCTCCCTCTGTTTAATTAGGATGGAGAACTGGCTTCCTCAGACATGGAAAAAGCTGAGGTGTTCAATAAGTGCTTTGCCTTGGTCTTCACTGGTAGTCAGGCTCCCTGTGTCTGCCAGGACCCTGAACCTCTAGGTGTGAGTGAGAGGAGTGGATTCCATCCCACTGTAACAGTGGAATAAGTCCAAGACATCCCCATGAAACATATGTAAGTCCATGGGGCTGGATGATATGCATCCCAGGGTTCTGAGAGAGATAGTTGATGTGGTTGCCAAGCCATTCTCCATCATATTTGAAAAATCATGGCTGATGGGTGAAATCCCCAGTGACTGGAAAAAGGAAAACATTACTCCCATTTTTAAGAAAGGGAGAAAGAACGAACCAGGGAACTGCAGGCTGGTGAGCCTCACCTCTGTGCCTGGGAAGACTGTGGAGCAGATCCTCCTGGTTATCCTGTTAAGACACATATGAGATTGAGTTGATCTGAGACAGCCAACATGGCTTCACCAAGGGCAGATCTTGCCTGACCAATCTGTTGGCCTTCTATGTTGGAGTGGCAGCATTGGTGGACAGGGGAAGGGTGATGGATGTCATCTACCCGGACTTCTGCAAAGCCTTTGATATGGTCCCTCACCACATCCTTCTCTCTCAGTTGGAGAGCATGGACTGTTCCATGAATTAAGAA